>JASANE010021461.1:0-21191 GCA_030248225.1 Trileptium ribeirensis
CTGCTGCAAGCATCGACGTGGCTTTGATTTGTTAACAAACTCCTGCAGGCTATAACGAAAAATTCCAACTGAAATTATGTGCCCTAGTTACGTTTCAAACGTCAAATTGCTTAGTTAATCTTTTCTTTTGCTTAGTTGTATTGAAACTTGATCATTGTATAATATATATTACATTGTTTGGATCACAGATGAAACAAAAACGTGGAAAATTTCAAACAGACTTTTCAAATCGGAATTCCGGTTCCGGTATGGTTTTTGCCCTTTGCCGGAACCGCAACCGGAACACGATTTTCGCCGGAACCGCAACCGGAACACGATTTTCGCCGGAACCGGAATTCCGGTTACTCCCTGCTACGAAGATAATACTCCGTTTATGCATAATTTGTAAATATTCGAGTTTGAGCACGTCGTGGACAATAATGTCAATTCCCAACTATTGTTGGGCTCTTGTGCACTAAATTCGAGAATATACGCAATTTTTGCCAAATCTACAGCCTTATAGAAAATAAGCATAACAGATTCTGCTATTTTACCAAAATATATATGTTCACCTAGGTGTGTCTTTTACTACTTTTGGCATTGTTTAAACTCAAGTTTGCGACGCCGACGGTCCAATCGAATTTCTGCTTGGTTTTGCTTTATAATTTTGAGGCGAGCGGTATAATGGCAACTTATTACATAGCTAGGCATGAAGATTCTGTTTCTGGTTGTGCTAACTGTTTGTCTTTTGTTTTTCCTCTTTTCAATAAAGCCAACAGTGTTTATGGAATTTGGTAAATCGCTGACGTGACGCTTAATATGATAATTTACTATAGCCTATTTGCTGGGAAATAGTGCTATAATGTAGTGACGGATCCAGAACTTTCTGGCAGGAGGTCGGTTTTGCTAAAATCTTTGTCACGTGGGGTGTTGGTTTTTACAATTTCAGTATCTATTTTTTTTCTTTCGCATATTTCACGTTTGTGTGGTATGGTTATAATAATAGGAGCACCCCACGGGGAATGTTTCACGTTTAATAGGGGCGGCCTTTTTTCGGTATGTCTATAATAATAGGGGCGGGGCATTTTGCATATATAATAGAAGCGGTCTCAGTGCTGGATCCGCAAGGGAAATAATGTAATGATTAGGTTTTCTAAGAGTGAGTTTATGCTGTGTTACAGCGATTTTATTCCTTTTTCGTTTGTTTGGTAAGGCAAGATTTCAAAGTATTACAAACTAGAAATCTGGGTTAACGTTAGATAAATGATTAACAACGGGAAATCTGTGTTTCCAGGGAAAATATCCGTTTTGCTTCGAATAGCTTCTGTACAGTCTCTGCCAGAAACGGCTGCTATTCGTTCTAGACTTTCTCAATGTTCGCTCGAAAACTGTTCGAATGTGTACGATTTCTGTTCGAACAGTGTTCGATAATGTGGCTGTTACATGTTAGTCAAAAAACTAGAAAAATATATAATTATTAAAAGTAATAAAAATGTTAATATTCGAAACTGTTCGAAATATTTTAGCAAAGATATTGTTCGAACTGTTCGATGTTCGTTTGAAGTCTGATCGTTCGAAACCCGGCAGTCATTTCTGGCACTGATTGTATATCTAATGGTTTTTCCTCGATATTTGTGTAGAGTTGTACCTAAGACTCGTTTGTACAGCGAGTTAATCAGAATTGAGTGCTGTTCGTTCGAAGTTTTGTTCGAGAAATTTTAATTTTGTTTCAAATGTTTACGAGACGTGTTAGAAATTTTTGGAACGCTTTTTTAAATTAGCTCGGAACTGTTCGAAGTTTCTCGGAGAATATGTAAAGTTTGCTCGATTTCTGTTCGACGTTCGCTCGGTTGAGGGGCGGTAGTCATTTCTAGCGAATACTTCACTTAAAGATAACCCTTTTGAGTTATTTTGTGCGTACGTTTGGTGGCAACTAAGATTTGTTGAGTCTCCTGCCCTTACGTTTGTGTAAACGGAACATTATGTTCGTTCAGCTTGCATTAACCTAATAACCAAATTTAAGGTGAAATAACGCTGTATTTCGTTCATGTATGAAAATATTAAAAATAGCGCGGAGTGGCATGTAGCAATTTATCACCGTCTTTTTAGTGTTAACTATATAGAAGATAGTGTTGAAAATGTTATGTTTTTAATATAAAAACGTTGATTAGTTAATTCGGCTCTATCATTTATGTTTGTTAGCCTTTGACATGCCGTCATTACATTCGCAGCTGTATCCAGGCTTTTCGTTCGTTGTCCTAGTTGGTACATGGTATCCATGGAAATAAAATCGAAATGATTCATGATTGACTTGTGACTTCGAGAAATAGTACTAAGTATTTCTTTCACTAAAGTTATTTTTTTATTAATCTAGGTGATCACAACTACCAGTGCTAATAATGTTTGAACATTTCTTTAGCAAACCATCCTCATCATCAAATGAGAAGTTGCTTCGTTGACACTGTTATTCCGCTTCCAATATGTTGTTGATTTGTCGTTTAAAAGCTTTTCAGTCTTCATCTGTATCAACGCCATACGTGAACCATTGTGATCGCCAGTCTGTTTTCCGGGTTTCAGCCGACCCAGTTCTTTCTGCATAACACGCCCCCATGTAAGTCTAGTACCTCCAGCGTGTCATTTCTATTAGTTTGGAGGATGGCACGCCATTGCATGTAGAGCGTATCTCGAGCGAGACATTCTTTCAACTTGGTCATACCAAACATGCCTTCTTTTTCACATCTATTGCTCGGTTGTCGTGTTAATGTCCGCTCATCTCCGGAACATTTCCATTCGGCACGCAATTCAAGTACGACTTTTTTAGAATTCGTCGTTAGCATCGGCATTCAAATACTTGTAACATCCTTAACTCTTTTTCCTTTAGTACCTCCGTTTTACAGCAATAAAGTAATAATATTAATCGGCTTCTTCGAGAATATTCCACAGCGATCCACCGAATCAAAGGCTGTACGAAAATCATTGAAGGCAATATAAGTATGGTTCCGGAATTCATACCTAGTGTCCAGAATTTGTTGGAATGCGTACTCTTGATCCATACAACCCCGACACACTCTGAAGTTCGCCTGATTTTCTCGCGTCACTGAATCCAGTTCTGACAAATCCGTCGAGCAACGACTGTCTCTACTATTTTTAACGCAATATGAACCAGCAAGACTCTCCTGCAATTCTTGCAAATGGCCATATCTCCTTTCTTGGGCAGGGGTAGGATGATGGTTTTGCCTTGGTCACTAGGTATTTGCTTGTTCGAAATCTACTATAATTTATGGAGTGGTATGATGACGAATTTTTCAGTAATTTGGAGTAATTTTATCCTGGGCAGATAGTTTTCGAACAAAAGACTTCTTGCTCCACGGCTCACAACAATGTATGCAACACGAAGGCTGTATGTGTTTGCCATTTCCATGTCCTGTGAACTCTCCAGATAAAATTTCTTCCTGTCTATTTGAACTGAAGCTTTGACTGCACGGTTCAGATTTCCTGATGGCCCTTGTTCTACTCGCTTTTTCGGTACGTGGAGCGCTTCTGCCGATCTCATTTTTGGTCATTATAGTTATTATTACCAAGAGGCTTTTCGGTTGCCTGAGTAATTGAGGGAATTTTTCATGACCACGCGCTTTCAATATTTACTTCAGCTTTATCTTCTATCTTCGTAGCTAAATTGGCTGAGAACACACAACGTGTCATGGCACGTTTCAATTATACCACAAGTAGCCAACTTCTTAGTTTTGAATTGTCTTTGCAGGGAATTTGACACGAACGGGATCACGAACCAATTCGTGAGCGCTATGCCAGGGAGTTTCCAATAAGTTAAGTTCTGGGATCTACAAAACTGCTGCGCCATACAAATTTTTGTGTTGCTTCGAATTGTAGTTGCGTGAATATTAAATTGGACATGGACCTAGTGTTTAAAGATGGGTTTACTAAATCTTTTAAAGATAATTCGTAAGCGTTTTGCTATTAATATCACAATAATTTATGTTGTCGCAGCTCGAATTGAAATTGGGTCTTGACGCTCAGAGTAACACTTTCGACGATAGACAAGCTCAGCAAATTGCTTTCAATTGCACACGATCGATTTCGGACAGCCTTTATCCGATGTAAGTCTATGTAAATGGCATTATTTTTGGCTTAAAATTTATGATTTTAAAGGAATGTTATATTGTCATTGGTTTATGCACAGGGTGGTGTGACCTGACATCACTGCAGATCGTGGTGGTTTCATACCTTGGAACTCTCGTAAAACGTGGATTCCTTTAATTTTAATCATTTATTTTTCATGAACAGCTTCTATTAAATTTCTGAAATGACAACACATATGCCCTAACGGGCGTCGATCACTGTCATTTTTCAAAATTCAGTGCAGTTATCAGCGTTTGAGGTGACATTAACATTCGCTTTTCGCATTTTCTCCCCCTGTCGGTTATAGTCCCTTTAAGGGATCGACCTAAAACGATTTTAACGAACTCAATCCTCGCTGATAAAGCTAGGCCAAAACCCGGATTATCAAAAAGCATTATTTAGATTATCAAAAAGCATTATTTATTCTGAAACATGTTATTTGTTTTGTACGAAATCGTACTGCAAATTTTTGCGCTATGAGCAAGGTCGTTCTAGCAAGTTCAGCACCAACGTTTGATAGATGAAAATTTCTGGACGAGTTTCAATAAATCTGTAATAACAGGGTTCTTGGTTCTAAGATTGTTTTAATTATCGCTTATTTAAGTAATTGAGACAAAGGAGATTTTGTTACCATTCGATTCAGCTTGACGACACAGTTCAGAAAATACCCATTTGCCCAATATTTATGACAATTATTTTTAGTTCGATATTTTGAGTTTCGTTAGTAACCAAATTTTTTGAAAAATATTGTTTCTTGATAAATATACTAATACCTCGCAAGCGAGGGTGAAACGGAGCTAGCAGGCTTTCATCATGGTAATTTTGTGAAACCACGTTGTAATAGGCGTTATGGTTGATATACACACACTACACTTAAACTTCTGTAACTGTGAATTCTTGAAAACACTAAAACCTCATCGACTATAAACTCATCGAAAACAACCGAAAACTCACGAAGTATTCCTGCTAGTGTTTAGTAACCAAAGCATCGTATCCAGCGTACCAAAAACTAATAGATGAAACATTCTTCACGCAATTCATAACTAAGATACTGAAAACATGCTATGTTCTGACAATCAGGTTCATTGAGACTAAACCCATTGAAAATATCTGTAAAGTTATGAAATATTCGTGATGGACTATAGATACCAAACCTTCGATTTCAACCTTATATAGGCCACTCTTAATGCCTTGCAAGCAATAAATAACGAAACAAATCTCGAAAAAACTTGCTATATTTGTAAGACTGAAAAACCCTTGAAACCTTAAGAAAAATATAGCATAGTCAAGTTGCACTCTAAATACCAAAACGCGTCGTATGCAGAGTGCTTGATAACCTAGTAGACTGGTTGTAAGTTAAAACACGCAACAACATGCCCAAATTTCGATGCGAAGCCTGTGTCGCGCAATATGAGCTGCGAAACGCAGGTATCCGTATGGCCAGATGTTGCAAAGAACCCTTAAAAACGTGGTTTTTTGCCATTTTGCCTCCGAAGATGAGATCGGAGATGTTCGCGTTCAAGTAAAACCCACATCGTCATCACTTTTGCTACCGAACACAAAAATTTGTCGAAATCCGTCTATCGGAAAACAAGTAATGACTAGCAGCGACATGAAAAAAGGAATATTAACGATTTTTCTCGTAATGCCCTTTGTGGTATTTCCGCTCCATTCGCTCATTCAATTCCAATAATTTTATTTACTATTCGAACCGCACGCCAGCGGAGATTCCATTGAGGGTGCTGGGGTAAAATCTTGAAAATTTCATTTTGTCTGTTTCTGTCATTCATAACTCATCGTCGGGTAGATGGATTTCGATAAAATTTTCTTGATCGATAACACAACTGTTGAGTATATTCAACAGTTCTGACCCCATCGTCAGGGTCAAAACCGCAAAAACCAGGTTTTTAAGGGTTCTTTGCCAAATTTGGCAATACGAGTACCAATGATTTGCAGTCTGTATCTGGCGATACAGGCCTGATATCGAAAAATTATAGATCTCTTTGCAATATTTGAAACATGTTTTAACGTATTGATGATCAAAAATATGCGTTTTTAAGTTCTTGATTAGCAGCAGACTAAACGTGCATTAAAGATAAGTATATTTTATATGCTAAAATGTGCAACTAAACACTTAACTTACGCCAACTAACCGTCCTATTTTGTTAATTTAAATTGCGTTACGGAACATAACTTTGAAAAATACGTTATCAAAAATGTTTACTCATTGCAAAAATAGCTATTTTCCTATCCTTAGACATCAAAACTATTCGGGAACGAAATTTTTCCGTTTTTGAATTAAAAATGGTTTTGTTCAAGAACAATAACTGACAAACTGATAATATTATCAATATCTATAACTTTGCTGACCATGACATTTTTGTGGGACCAATCCCTGTGCCGCTGTTGCGCGTCGAATCTTTGCCGTAAGTATCATTTTTTAAATTCCGGCATGTTATGGCGTGTTTTTTGTCTTACAAACATTAGGCGTGCCTATCAGGTTATCAAACATACTCGATATGATGGGTTTGCTATCTGGAGTTCAACTTGACAATAATATATATATACGTTTTCATGGTGTTTTATTTTTGTTAAATTTTGTGATTTATAAATATCAAAAGATTTTGGCTTTTAATCATTGGCCAAAAATTTGATGGCCAATAGTACTTCGGTTTTATATATGACTAAGAAGACCGTGAATGTATGAATACGGTAATAGCAAATGCATTTGCGTGTTATGCACCGAAAAAGGCAACTGTTGGGTTCTGACAACGTAAAAATCACTCTTCGAATTATAATTTTTATTGAGATTCGTCATTTTTAAATTTCAAAAGTTCTCGTCTTTTTGGTAGTGGTAGTAGTTCTTCGGTTCTGAATGACTAAAATGACCGTAGCGTTGCCAGTGAGGTATTGCTGGTGTATAATTCAAATCGTTAGACTATAAATGGGCTCAGGGACTGGGATTTGAAACGACAAAATAGCCACTTAGTTCAGGGTAGCCACACCCGCTCCGTTTCTCCTCGCTTTGCGAGTTGTTAGTTTGTAGACGAATGTTTTGAAGCTGTGGCAGTTGCTGAGATATTGCCGTTTCCGTGTATTTTGGGTTTCATGGGCCCATTCATAAACTTATTTTGACGTAACACTGCAACGTTAATGACAGTAACATAGAATATGCAGATATTGACACACGATTTGCAAATCATTAGATTAATAATAATGCTATAAAATAGATTTAATAACACCGAAATACTACAACCTGAATTAGACGAATTGCAAAGCATTATATACAGTCTTTTGAAGGCTTATTTGCTCTACACAATAGTCACAATTTGGCCCTCTTTCTTGGGTTGACGTTGTTCGAACCGTACTTTGCGCCTAGCTAAAAGCCACATACAGAGATTTGAAACAAACCTTTAAATGAGCTGTCGCTCGCATCAGTCCGCCAGTCAAAGTTGAGTTTTGCATGTCATGCTGACACCCAATAACGGAGATTGTCAAATTTGACCACTATTCCTGTTAGTAAAATTTAGTAGCTCCGCTGGTTTCGCTTACTACACTCGAACTTCAATAATAGTTCTGGAATCTACTCGCTGTTATACGCTTCACAATTTACAACACGTCGAATAGGTGTTTCAGGGGTCGAGTGGATTGTACCGTGTTATCCAACGCGCCAAATGCGGGTCTTTGTCATAATTCTTACGCTGTTGGGTTTGTTCGAGATGGTATGTATTGTTTTAAATAATTAAAATAAAAATATTATTTATATTAATTTAAATAATGTTTTTGATATACTTTCAGTTTTTGCTTCAGAACATGATGTTCCCTCATCGGTATGATTTTAGGCTTCGATCATTGTTACTTGTCTAAGCTGAATAATTCATTGATGTATTTGATTAAATAATCGATAGAATATTAATAACGTTGTGTCGCCTGAAAGAATTTTTGTAACAATTTATAGTCAACCACAGCGTGACAAATATAAAAAATGACAAATATTTTACTGTTAGGAGTTCTATCTATACGTTGAACTTTTGAAGTTTTTGCCACCGGCAGTCCCACCGTTTATAGCCAGAATACACGAATAATTTTCTCCACGGAGATGGTGAAGGCCAACAATTTTCGAATAGTGGCTTCTCGGAGAGAAACCATTCGACGGGCTTCCCGAGAGCACATTATGGCGCTGTGGCGCTAAGGAAGTATTGGAAACTGGTTTCTGGACATACTATCCAGTAAACAGTTTGACATGGTTGATTTTGGTATCAGTGGATAGATCATGGGGAGATGAGTCGAAAGGTGCTTAGCGGATCCGGTCACCGGTTTATTAGAAGCCTGAAACTGTTCGATTTCAGAAATATCGTTTCTTAGATTATTAGATTATTTTCTCGTTTTTTTTTTCATTCACTACTATAGTCTGGCTTTCCCAAATTGGCCCTATCGTACTTGAGGAAACGAACTTTCGAAAAAACAGATCGAACTGTAGGTGGCAAGAAATTAGGTTTCTTTTCGGTTAAAATTGGGACTGAAAAACGCGATAATGTTGTAAATGATTCACAGTTAATATTTAATAATATTGTGCATTATAGTGGTAAAACCCTAACTGTCGGCAAGTTTAGCGTTTTTAGCCCCGCAGGCCAAATATTTAGTGATTTACACAGCACAGCTTTTTGATCGATTTTTTGTTTTCGTATTTGTCCTAAGAGTAAGTACATCGAAAAATCGGATTCAAATATGCTGAAAATTTAAGGATAAGATACATTGTGAAAATATAACTTGCAAACTTTGGATAATTTCATAAAGTACAACAGTCCTGGTAAATGGTTGTGATCTATAGCTTTGGGTGGTTCCTTGGTCATTGTTGTGGGTCAGTTGGTGCTTAAATGATCTTTTACATCAACATAAGTTTGTAATACTTATGTATTGACCGTCTATTGGCGTCTCTAAGTCTTCGGGGTGCCCCGGATTATCTCCTACGATCACAGATATTCAGTGTAGAAGGTGCACGTTGTTGGTTGTGTATAAGTTAAAGTTGTAGCCTGTCCACAGCGCTCCGAAAAGGGGGGGTATGTTCATTTTAGTGTGGTTTGCACCTGGCTCCCCGAAAGTGTAACAACCCGCTACAGGGGGTTGTACTTTAACAACGAACACCCTAAGCAAACGTTTGTGTGAATTAACTGTAACCACCTATTGCAGACGGTTACGTAAATTATAAGAATAAAACTGTAACATTAATATCGGAATAGCTTTACTAGAGTTCACAACTACAGTACGATCGAATACTATCGCTTTTGCAGTGTTAATTAAAAATATTAATCGATTTTAGAAATCGAATAGGCACATACACAGTGTACAGGTGTCATTCATTTGTAGAAATTATATTATTCTGCCGACAATTCGTGATATGACCAAATCATATATCGTTGCTACCCTTCTGCTGCAATATGTTGTTCTTTCGAAGCATAACTATTCTCATTGCGATCGTCGGGTACTCTGAAATCAATGTATGAAGCAATTTGTGAAATTATTTCATCATATTGTAAGTCATTGCTATATATCAGTCGGGTGAACGTGTACAGGTTGTGCCATATTTGTTTCAAATGGCTGCAAGGTTGCTGCCAAGAGATCTGACGTAACGACACAAAGTACGCCATTATCGTCAATATTCCTTTTTCCTCATGATCCTGCTCTTATACTCTGATTTGAGTTAACAGCTTCATATCTGTAAATACCAGTCTCGGCAGCAAATAAATTTTCTTTTGCACTGCGGGAAATTATCTGACATGGAATTTTTTTGATAGCTAACTTCGTTGCCTTCACAATCTCTAACACGCTTTTCTGCGGTGAATTTTAAAGCCAATGCTCCGACAGTAACCAGCCATTGATGTCCGCGCATTGTTCCATCCAACTTCGGCCACTGAATGATTTTACAAGTCTGTGTGATTCGGGGTTTAATGAAGACATTTTCGTACGCAAAAGTCATATTGACCAGTTTCGTAGAGAGAATGATGGAGCTAGCTGACTGATATTTCTATATATATACGGCTTGCATACTTTATTTTTGGTCAATAAACAATTTTTGACCGTGATTTTCTTTCACCGACAACAATGTATTCCACAGCTAGGATGGTGCTAGTTAAGCCGGTCATCAGTAGCATATACACTGCTGCAAAATTCCATGTTACCATGTGCAGGTCGTTTAGTTTTTCATTCGCTCATATACTGTAGTGTCGACGTTTTCTTCGCGAGTAGACATGTTCTTCAGGTTTTCGTCATTAAACAAATACGTAGACGTCGTCTACAGTCTTGTTAATTTTCCGCCATAACGAAGCTGTGGTGACGTAATTTCCAGATCAATTTAGCTGACAAGCTAAACCATAACTGAAACACTATTCTTGATGCTATTGTATAACATAATAAAGAAATATATTCTGTGTTTTTCCTCACTCAGATATTTTTGGCTAGCTCTTTTAATTTGCTAACACACATTTATCGACCTCTAGTAAACAGTTCATAAGGCACGAAGAAATAACGCTAATCGACCAAACAGCGTATTTATAATTTTTGTAATACTCCGAAGTCCAGGATTTGTTAATTATGCTGTTACTTGAGCTCACAGCCCAATGGTTTCTGCTTAGTAATTTGCGACAAACTATACTGCAAAATGTGTCTTTATCAGTTAAATCTTAATATGATTGTGAGAATGCAACATAACACAATTTCGAATATTCCACATTGCTGAGGACTGTTTAACAACAGTAGTTCAGTTGGTGGGAACTGGTGTTGGGGAAACCGTTGCTAGTCTGTGTTTGTTGTCTATTTTGGGGTTCAACTTGAGCTTCCTAATCCCGATTTAAAGGTACAGCAAAGCCTTACATTAGGAGAATCAGTGGTTGGTATTTTCAGGACATTATTGGTTCCTTCTCACTTGTGTGGAAATGTGGGATCTACATGCTAAGTGGAGGCAGAGTTGGTGCTGAGAAACTGTCAAATCTTATGGCAGCTGCTAAATTTCTTGCTCGTGTCTTTTTCAGTTAATCTACGATACACGTGACAGTGTTACTTGCCTTTTTATAGAGATTTTTTCGTAAACTGGCGGAGTTTAACCTAATAGGTGAAAAGTTTTGGAAACAGATCGTTTTTAGGTTTCGTGGTGCTAATTGAAAAATTTGTTGTCACTTCTAGCAGAATTTTGCACGTAATGATACAGTACTTGTTAAATGGTAACCTAATAACGTAACAACGAAACATTCGAAATTTATAAAATCACAAGAAAATTATAATTTCAACAAAAATTTTTACTTTGTAGGGCCCTAGTGCTTTCTGAATTGGCTGCTTTCGACGTAAACACAACTGCATTCGTCTTATCAAAATACGAAATTCCTATGGCAAAATCTAACCATCATTGCACCGCTAATTATTGAAAACAATAAAATTTCACAGTATTGTTGCCCTAATTTAGCGTTTATAGGTTCGCTTATAGCACATAACAGGGTAGCAAAGCACTAAACATACTTTTCAATCAACGAAACCGTCGTATTGAACTAGTAAAATAACCATGTACAGTACTCGATAAAAATCAGTGCTGTTCGTTCAGTAACTTCAAAATTTTGTTCGAAATGTGTTCGAGACGCGTTCGAAATTTTGGCACACGTTTTTTAATTTGTTCGAGAGGTGTTCGAAAAGTGTTCGAGATTTATAAATTTTGTTCGACTTCTGTTCGATGTTTGTTCGTTCGAAAGATGACACTTACACTCAGCGTCGGATTTAGCTCGTGCGAGGCCCGTAGCAATATCTAAGCGCGGGGCCCCAACGCAAATGAAAAACTCCCGCTTTTAATGAAAATAATAAAAAGTCCAATTTTTAAAAAAATTTTCGGTGTCCACACAAATCTGTTAATCAAATAACAAGAGAGAAATCCAAAACCACAAGAATATTCCAATTTCCAGTCAAACATATTCAATTATCAATCAGTCGTAACATGAACATAGAAGAACAACCTTCTTTGACACTGTCTCGCGGACTTCTCACCAGCGTACATCTTCAACGAATTTGAAAAGTCAGCGTCGAGATGCTGACAGTCGCTGGCTCCCCTTGAGCACCAATAATCTCGCATTTCATCATTTACATGGTCCGGCCACAGCCCAAGGTCTGACAAATACGCGTCGCGTTCTGGTGCGAGGTCCGTCGCTGTGTCTGTTGGCATAGGCATTGTTTCCTCCTGTTCCAATCGGGGACCTTACATGTAGCGTGTGGAGCAAGCCTTGTCAACGTCAGGTTCGTCGTAACCAGGGGTAGCGGGTTCTAGGAAGGACGTAAGCTTGGCAGTCTTAGATACTGCCTGTTTTTCCCGCTTGTCTTTCTCTGCCTTAGACTTTCTCTTAGCAGCACCAGAGGCGTACGACCGCCCGACGTCACGATCGCGGCTGCTCATGGCGAGTGGTTGTTGAACTACGAAGTATAATCAATTAGTAAGTAGAAGTAATAAACGAATTGTGACGCAATATTAGACAAATGCCGACCAAATTATAAATTCGTCTGAAAAAATGTAGAATTAAACAATGCTGTCAAGTTATCTTTATATTTTGGGGCGTTAACTTTGCGGACGCGCGGGGCCCCCTAAACCGCGTGGCCCGTAGCATTTGCTACATTTGCTACGTTGTTAATCCGCCATTGCTTACACTATATATATGCCCATTATTCACACCCAAATACTAAGAAGAAAATTATACCATTCCTTTAATTTTACCATATTGATAAGACCAATTCCCGGGTCTGGCAAAAATTGAAGCTCCGGTTCTAGCCAATTTTGGCTCCGGTTACTCACTGAAATATACAAAAGTTGACGACCAACTATCATCCTCCGAAGAATTATTTATACCAATTAGTACGTATTATGTCCTTGAATTTAGGTCTGATCTGGACAAAACCTGTCGCATTTGAAAAAACGAAAGGTTTTACTAAGTTTTTAAATTAAGTTTAGTCCGTACAATAAAGTTTTCAGCCTCTTTGAAGTTATGTGATTCTGACAAGCGAAGACCCTCAGTTTTGATGACTCGGGGTTTTCATTTTTGCAACTTTTATCAATCTTACCTTTATTGACTATATGTATACAGTGTTGGTTTGGATCAACCAACCCTGGTAAATTTTATATGTAGTAGATTTTGATGTAGTGCAGGCTAGAGTAGGTAAAATATCGCGGGATATCGTACCAGACCCATCACATACCGAAATAATGTCTTTTAGTCGAAATCCCTCAACTTTGGTGGATTATTTTGCTCTTGTGTCTAGTGGTCACTGTAGTTTTGTTTGACGAAGCCCTTTTTTATTTAAATAAGGTGGTGTACGTTGGCGAATTTTGACTCATTGTCTAATCTAACAGTTTTCTAAAGTATTGTGTATTTATTTTTAAAAGAAGTACTTACAAGATAATAAGTAAGGAACTAGGAATTGTTGCTGAGGTTAATTGTGCTTTAACCCAAGTTTATAAGTTTTCAGGCCGACTGTACTTGAATCCACTCAAAGACATCATACAACTGAAGCCAACTTTTCCTCATTTAGCATCAGAAGACAATAGTTCTAAATCTAAAGACGACAGAGGTACACTTCAGTGTTTGTTAATTCGTACTCGTAGCGATAAGATGTAAATGCCGTCGTTTCAGATCATATCGTCAGCATTTTTATGCGTCTCATTTGTATAATTATTTCTCGGTATTGTTCGGCGAACGGCTACAATTTTTAGCATTAAATTTATCTATAACCCTTATCAAGAGTGCCTAAGGAAAGGATATGCAACTTCCCTGAACTCTAATGTGAGCCTGTGCTGGATGACAAAAGCGCTTTTCGTTCTACACGTTTCATTTCGGGGTGGATATTCATCATTCTCAGAATCCCATGTTTTATTCCGAGATAGCTTGGTCCCCTCATTTTTTGGGGGTATGTCGGACCCCCCTCCAGTTTTAAATAGGTCGGTAGAAAAGAAGCTACTGGTTCGGCTCACTCTTCTCAAAACAGAGGGTGCGACCTACGCCCTCCGCCGAGGGGGTCTGTGCATGATGACCCCTTAATCCTGAAATAAGGGGATAGAGCCAAATACGCACGTGTCATCAGACATGGGCTAACATTAGAGGCATGGAATGTTATATGCACTCTTGCTGTTATTAAACTTCATAATAACTCACAGCCTGATCTGTCTGATCGATTATTTTAGGCGATTCATCAATGTCGGAAGGCGAAGGTGAAGGGTCGACTGCAGTGAACGTACGATTTGTCCGGGAAGAAACTGCGGAAGCAAAAAAGAAACGCGAGTCAACGTTTCAACATCAACAACGTATCAAAGATGAAGAACCATGGTCTTCGCTGGTATTCTACGATGATGAGGTCCGTTAAGTTTGTGCCAGGATTTGATTTAATTTGTTAATTTTTTGTATTAGACATCGGCTCTTAAAGTGACACAATTTGAAATCAAAATGTTATTGAAACTGATTAGGTGAAGCGAGCTGAGTTCCCACAGAGAAGACTATGGGGAAAAATAGTGAAAACGTGTTTTATCAGTCGGTGTCACTCATAACTCGTCTTCGGACGGATGGACTTCAGTAAAAGTTTTTGTTCGATAGCAAAGACGATGGCTACTAAGAATTCCGAGCCCATCCTCCGGGCGATAAGGGGCAGAAACTGGTGTTTTTGAGTTCTCTGCTGAATCTAGCCATGCTGGTATCTGTGTTTCTTAGCAAAGTCTCGCCACAGATGCGTCACATCGAAAAAATTGTTTTGTTCATATGATGGTTTAGTTATCACCTGTACAGTACAAATACTTCATGTCTTTTGAGTGGTTTTCAATGTGTTTATGTTAAATGAACCCTATTTCAATAATATAGTTTGTCTGCTTTGCTTATATATTGCGTGCAGAACATACAGAATGGTCTATATATGTGTTTTGTGCATCAATTACAACAATTTGGGAATGCAGAGAAAAGCATGCATATTTCATGCCTTTTCAGGTTCAAGGAAAATATGGGAACCCGATTTACCGAACAATATTCATCTGTCGTCACTTATGGGGTTACGCATTTTCCGCGCCTTTAGATAGGCTATTATATAGCTTTTGTGGAACGCAGAATAGGTGGTATTCCTAATTCTTATCAGGCCAATATGATAAGGCTACAATCATGGCTTCCACTGGTTTAGGATGGTACTGAAATTAGGGGTCATTTCACGCTACGATGACCTTTTGGTCTTGGGGGGGGTAAAACTGGATATTTTGGCCAGTAGCACATAAACGTGCATGGAACTGGTAAAAATGTTATTTGCGCTAGGAAGCCTCATTACTTAGCTAATTCAAACAAAAAAATTTTTCGGCTTCACGCACGCCGTAAGAGGCTGGACATCCACATAAGTCCCAAATTGACAAAAATCATAATGACTAATTTTACCACCTCTTTTTTTCGGGTAGTGTCGTGGCTCCGTGTTCGAAGTTATGGCCCAAATTCTTTTCTATGCAGGATTAGTCAGGTCTACACAACATTTTTAATTGCACGATTTTCAAATCTACTCCAATCATGGAGAGTGATAGCTGTCGATATGGCATGAACCCCAGTTTTACCCCCCCCCCCGACCAAATTCTTTTTGGTCATTGCTAGTTACTTATGCATGGTACATAAACGTTGTTCATATATCATACCTGTCCCCTGGGTGCCTTTTGAAAAAATATTAACCCAGGTGCTTGCTGTTACTTACCCCAGCACTAGGGTCGAAAGGTCGATTTTAGCACATTTGATTACCCCCCCCCGACCGTTGCTAGTTAGGGGTATGGTGGAGTCAGTAGAAGTCAATTAATTTGTCTGTTATGGTTCTTTCCAATCACGAAGCGAATGGTGAAACGACCTGAGCTCTATCTCGTTCCCGACCTGTTGATCTCAGGCTTTTACCCACCCCCGACCACACTTTTACCCACCCCCGACCACCACCAAAATGTCGAAAAAACGAACATATGATGTTATTTCGAGGAAATTTCACGCTTTTGGTTCATAATACATTGTGGCAATACATTTGGACGACATATGTCGCAAAATTATTTTTTGAAAAAATTCTAAATTTAGCCCCCCCGACCATGGTCTCAGGCATGTACACTGGCAGTTGATATGGGCTGCCATTTTGTACCTCTCATAGTGGAAATTGTGGTATAGAATATCTTACATACCGTTTTCAAGTTAACTATGCTGGTTAAACGCGGTCGAAGTGGCCATTTCACATTTTTACCCCCCCCCCCCCCCGACCACCAGCTACTTCCGGCATTCTAACATATCTGGCAAAGGTATGTTGTGAATTTTTTTGCATAACACTTTCCCAGGCTAAACTATCGATATAAATAGCTACCGTTTATGGCCGCTTCGTTTCCATTTAATAACCGGTATAAATCGGCACCCCCGTGTTTTAAAAGTGTTAAATTTGACCCAAGAATAGGCATAAAAAGCTTAATTTTTGATATACGGAGTTACGCATAACGTCATTTTGACCGCGCTGACAGGCTGCACGAGATACGATCACAAAATCGAGGCTAGGTGCAACCTGGAGCATACCAGAGGCCATTTTATGGTACCTTGCTGAGCAGCAGGGGGTGGTATCTGGGAAACCATAGCATAAAAACGGTTAAAAAATTTACTATAACGACCTCAAATTACGGATCCTTGACGTTTTTTGGTCATAGGGTGTAAAAATGAAGATAATCGGAGCGAAAAAAGTCATTAGTCGTTTTTTCTGGGGCAAAAGGACATCGTAGCGTGAAATGACCTTTAGGGAAGTGAGGAATTTTTACCAGCCGCAATACTGATGAGATTTGAGATTGTCCGTTACTAGTTTATGTTTGCACGCATAACTTAACTTTGGCTGGGCGGTTTGTTGCGCACGACAGTTCAACTGAAAGGTTGAAATATCTGTCTGTACCCTTTGGTCTGATCCCAATCTCTCCCCCCGAAAACCGGGCGGAAAGGGCCTGGGTCGGATCGTTAAAGGTCCAAAAATCACATTATTTGTTATATCTCGACAACTGTATAAGTTATGTGAGTCAAATTTGGATTATTTTGTAAAGCAGATGTGCTACTCTGAGGCTTTGTTACTAGTAACTCGCAAAGCGAGGGGAAACGGAACGGGTGTGGCTACTCTGCTCTTATTGGCCATTTTGTCGTTCTAAATTCAGGTCCCTAATCCCGCTTAAAGTCTTATAATGGAAATTATAAAACCGGCAATACTTCAATGACAATCCTACGGTCATTTTTGTTATCAAAACATAAGAACTCTTTATTTCTTCTTCGAATGACCGGGACAAAAACTTGTGAAATGTATAATCATAAATTTTAAGAAAAATAATTTGAAGAGCGATTTTACGTAGTAGGGCCGCTAAGACTTGCCTTATTTGATGCATACCAAACTAATGCAATTGCTTTTATCGTATTTAGCAACCCCGACATCTATAGACACGTTTCATTGACCTACGTGCATCTATATTTGAAAATGTGGCGAAATTTGACTATTTTTTTGTCAAATTTTGCTCCATCATAGTCCCGCATTGTTAATAACACAGCTAAAATTATGTTAATTCAATGAAAAAAAATTGTTTAATGAGTTAAATAACCCTATAATCTTATAGCTCACCCCAACACGCAAAACGTGCTTTATAAAAGTTTTGGAATTTTTTTAAACTTGGCTCATACGTGGAAAACAGCGGCTCTGACAAAAATACCTCACGGCAAAGTTTTAGCTCTCGATCAAAGGGTCCTGCGAAGTCTCTACCTCGAGATATAATTCGCGGAAGATAGACGCCTAGATGATCAAATTTCAAGAAGTGACCTTCGACTCCTTTGGGACCAATTTTGAACCGGAAAACGTGGTCGGCGGGTTTAGCGTCTAATTAAAGGGCACAAAAAGTTTGAATTTCTAATCAAATAAAAAAAATGGTGAAGGTCCATCTATCCGGTGGTGAGTTATGAACTCAACAGACAGACAATAATAAAAAATAATTTTTACGAAGTTACTAGAGGAAAGATATAACTCGCGAAACTTTTGACTTAGTTGGGGCCCTGTTTGAACCGGAAGACGTGGTCGGCGGGTTTAGCGTCTAACTAAAATGCACAAATAGATTGAATTTGTGATCAAAATAAAAAAATTGTGAAGATCCATCTATCCGGTGGTGAGCTATGAACTCCACAAACGGACAAATAAAAAGAAATTTTTACGAAGTTAATAGAGGAAACTCCATTTTAATAATGCTTTGCTGCGCGGCTTTTTCAGGATGTAGGGTTTGGGTCAAAATTATCTGTAAATAGACCCATGAGAGTCGAAATTCACAGAAAGTGCAACATCGAGCTATATGGGTCATATGTTTCAAAGATTATCACTTTTTGCTTATTATGCTACTTTTCCCCAAGTATTCACCAATTTTTGTCAATTTTGTCTCAACGTTTTCCGCGAGCGGGGGAAGGGGGACGGTAGGATGCGGCTGCGGAGGCTTCAAGGGGTGGGCCGCTGCGGAGGGTTCATGTGGTTGGGGCGGGGTTAGATTTGATTCGAGTGTGTCCATAACTTACGGGTAATCCACTATCCCCATTGACACCAGTGATATGGGTTTTATTGGTCTCAGTTAATAGAGCAATGTTATCCTCTATGTACTTATGCGTTGTGAGTCCCTAAATACTTAATAAACGGGTATATATCCGTAACAATTCAACCAAGATGGCTGAAATTCGGCTCATTTTGTAAGTAGGTGCTCATTATATTATTCAGGATTCAGCTTTCAAAGATAAGGCAAGCTACTAGGTACATTATACTGTCAACTATGGAAGTATGGAAGAAACCACACTCACCACGTTTCGCTGCCGTTTGCGGAATGTTTGGAAGTTCAATTTCTAACGGAGCGAGAGCACCAGCATGAAAGTCATGAAAATTTATTCTTTTGTATGTCGGTGTGACTCATCACTCATGTTCGGGTGGACGGGCATCGATAAAATTTCTTGCTCTATAGCAAAAGTGGTAACGATATGACCTTTGAACGTTAAGAGCTTCGGTCCCATTTTCGGGATCAAAATGGCAAAAACTGGTTTTAATGGTCCTTTCCAAAATTTGATCACATGGACTGCAATGTTTAACAGGCCATATAATGACGAAAGCTTAAAATCTAAAAACGAAAACCGCCGGAGTAAGCTCATCGAGATCTATAACTGCTGAATTACAAGTTTTATTGGACCACTTCCTGAGCTGCTCTGGGCCCGAATATGGTTCGTCCACTCTTAACCAAACCCTACATCCTGAAAAAGCCGCGCGGCGAAGCATTTCTGAAAATGGAGTTTCCTCTATTAACTTCGTAAAAATTTCTTTTTATTTGTCCGTTTGTGGAGTTCATAGCTCACCACCGGATAGATGGATCTTCACAATTTTTTTATTTAAATCACAAAATTCAATCTACTTGTGCATTTTAGTTAGACGCTAAAATTCACCAAGCCGCATTCTTCCGTTAGAACAGCCCCAACTAAGTCAAAAGTTTCGCCGAGCTCTTATACTTTCCTCTCATAACTTCGTAAAAATTATTTTTATTATTGTCTGTCTGTTGAGTTCATAACTCACCACCGGATAAATGGACCTCCGCATTTTTATTTAATTTGGAATTGCCAAACTTTTTGTGCCTTTTAATTAGACGCTAAACCCGCCGACCACCTTCGGTTCGAAATTGGTCCCAAAGGAGTCGAAGGTCACTTCTTGAAATTTTGATCATCTAACATATTTCCGCCGAATTATATCTCGAGGTGGAGACTTCGCAGGAACCTTTGATCGAGACTAAAACTTTTCCCATAAAGTTATTTTTGTCAGAGCCACTGTTTTTCACGTAAGCCGTAAAAAAAATTCCAAAACTTTTTATAAACACATTTTTTGCAGGTGTTGAGTAAGTTATAATTATAGGGTTATTTTAATTTCATTAAACAATTTTTTTTTCATTGAATTAACATAATTTTAGCTGTGTTATTAACAATGCGGAACTATAAATAGAGCAAAATTTGACAAAAAAATAGTCAAATTTCGCCAGCGAATATGAGTGCACGTAGTCAAATGAAACTTTTCGTGTCTCTATAGATGTCAGTTTCTAGATACCGAATAAAAGCAATTTGCATTCGTTTCGTGTGCATCCAAATACAGCAAAAATCTTCACACCTTACTCTCGTTGAATCGGCTTCAATTATTTTTATTTAAAAATTTATGATTATACATTTCACAAGTTTTTTGTCCCCGTCCATTCGAGAAGAAATAAAAGAGTTCTTATGTTTTGATAACAAAAAATGACCGTAGGTATTCATTGAAGTATACCAGTTTTTTGAGTTCCCATTATAAGACTTTAAGCGGAATTAGGGACCTGAATTTTAAACGACCGAAATGGCCAATAAGAGCAAGAGTGGCCACACCCTTCCGGTTTGCTCGCTTGCGAGTTCTGGTAACAAAGCCTCCAAGTAGCGCGTCCTTACATAATCCAAAATTAACTCACATAACTTATACAGTTGTCAATATAACAAATAATGTGATTTTTGGACCTCACAAATTTTAAAGCCCCAGGCCCTTTTTGCACAGTTTTCAGAAGGAGGTGGGATAAGACCGAAGGGTACAGACAATTTCAACCTTTCAGTTGAACTGTAGTGCGCGACCGCCCAGGCCAAATTTAAGTTATGCGTGCAAACATAAACTGAGGTAACCGGAGAACAACTACAAATCTCATCAGTATACAGATTGGAGATAATTTCCTCAAAGGTCATTTTGTTCTCGATTACTTTTTGCCCCAGAAAAAACGACTAGTGGTGCGGCTGCAAATTGTGCTTTCATTTTTTTACACCCTATTTTAGAGGTGGGTTAAAAAGTCGTTTATAGTGAATTTTTAAGTTTTGCCGTTTTTATGTATATAGTTACAGATACCACCCCTGTGCAAGCAAGGTACCCGTCAAAAAAATGACCTATTCGATTTGTGTCCCGCCTAGGCCTAGGTAGCGTCTCTCTCCTCAGCCTGTCAGCGCAGTCAAAATGACGTTATGCGTAACTCCGTGGGGCAA
>JASANE010021462.1:0-14442 GCA_030248225.1 Trileptium ribeirensis
ATTCAAAAGATTACCCAGTAAAGTAGCAGGAAAGACTGTAGACTCTAACAAAACTGTTTTTATATTATCCTTAGGTTCAAATAGATTTTGATGAGACCACGATGCTGGCTCGTATGCTTTGACATGAAAGCTTAAGATATAGAATTGCTTGCAGACACCCGGCTCAGAAACAACATAGAACAGATTTCTTTTTGTCTTAATGCATAATAAACGCTCACGTTTTAGAGAATTTAAGGCACTGCAGTGACTCAATAACATCATTCACATGAATAATATTCATTCAACAACGTAATGATACGGGCACTATAAAAATAAAATATATACATAATTTGGTCTCAAAATTAAGTATAAGAAGTAAATTTGCAATATTCACTCAATTACCAATTTTTCTTCATTATAATAAGCAATTCTGCTCATCCTAATTTAGTGTAATCGCTCAATTTACCACATTTACACGAATAATATTTATTCAACAACGAAATGGTATCAAGGGTACCATCGAATCGAATTATAAACATAATTTGGTCTCAAAGTTAAACAGATCATAAGAGACTATAAAAGCAAAACAAAGACATGTAAAGCAACATTTTCATTGGTAAAATAGCAATTACAAGCACGCGTTGGATTAAGCTGTAATTTATTCACAAGTGGTATAACTAAACTTAAACAGTAAAAAAAGGCATCGCTATAATAATGCAGGAGCTGGAAACTACCGTACAACGGAAGGAACAATGTGATGATTGAGTCTTCCTGTACCTGTAGTAAGAAAGAAATGAATGAAAATAAATAGATATGTTCTGCCAGAAATCCGAGAACATGAGGCAGGTGAGAAGCCAAAAAAGACATAAAACTTGGTTTGCCCTTTCCAAATGAGGAATAAACATATGAATCCTTGCAATTCGCACTGTCAAAAGTGTTATATATATGATAAGACTACCTACTAGATTTAATCACTATTTACAATACTGAATTCTTATTTTCTGCGTTTAAAAGTTTTATTCCCAACTACCATTGGCTATTTACCGGTCTAAATTCGAGAAAATACGCTATATTTATACCAAATCCACAGCTCTTATAGGAAAGGAACATAAGCTATTACATTATTTTGTAGCAAAAATAGTTATATACATCCAAGTTTATAGCATTGGTTGAGTTATATGTTGTGGCGGCGATTATGTGTTAATTACTTAGATAGGTCTCCAGTTTTAGTTTTTACATTAAATAAAGTTGAATATTAACGGCAGTTGGGAATACGCCTAATTAAAGGCGTTTAAGACACCATGTGCTTTAAATTAATCGCATTAGCCACTGCCCGGTTGCCTAGTCAATCACTTTTACGTTAAATTCTACAGCGACCACAACACCATGGATTTCACTTAAGCTTACTAACCACACATCCGGCTCCCTATTCAATCATTTCTAGTTTAAACTCCAAGGCGACTTCAATTTGAACGACAACATCATTAACTTAAATTAATCATATTAGCCACACTACCGGCTCGCTAGCGAATAATTGTTACGTAAAGTTACAATGCGACCCCAATAACAAGGCGGACAATAAATGAAGTATATTAGAACACCACCGGCTTCGTTGTTAGTCACTGTTTATGCTACCAAATCAATTCAACCGCAACCACACCGTCGTGAGTCATATTATTCATACAAGTGACACACTCAAACCCAGCTACTTTTGTGAATCATTTTTACGCTAATGTAAAAGGCCATCCCAACATTACCGTGGACCCCTAAATATTGTTTCTTTCAGTCATTTTACTTGATGCAATTGGTAAATCATACAAAATATTGACTCCACAACATTGTATATATACATGTCTACAAATCTATAAGTATATTATAAAACAGTTTGTACTTTGAAGGCAAACGGGTTATATGCAATCAAGTTTATGTTAGTTATGCAAACAAGTTCATATAATAACCATAGAAGACACTACATATATAATGAGTTACAAAATTGTTGTACACTAAATTAACGCCTGCTGGACCTCCTTTTATTAAGCGAGTCTAAACTGTTGGAATCCTTTTACCACAGCCAATCATGACGTACCTTACGATCGGCTTGAAGGTATTTATAAAGATAGACTCCATTTTCAAAAGTACAAGTGTTTTTGTCGCCAAAAACGCAGTGGATCTTTTTCCACAATATGTGACCTAGAAATTAGGTCAAGTACCGGGACTTCTTCTAAACTTCTTTAGATGCAACACAGCATGAACTCGAGATTTCCGGGGAGAACCTGGTTTTTCAGTTCGAATAAAATACACATTTCGGCTTGGCCTTCGGACCACAGCCCAAAAGGATACGGATATAATCTGCAATTATGCAAAAGAAATTACGCTTAATTTGCTTCCACTCCAATAAGTTAGTTACATAAGCTGCCAAATACAAACCATGGAGTTACGCTTAGGTTACGTCGTCGTCATTAATCCAGTGTTGTCTAAGTTGAGTTTGGAAGAGATACAGTGAATGTCAATGTCTGCAATGTGTCGAGGTTTGCATTTTGCATGGGCTACATGCAAGTGAGTGCATAACAAGCTATAATCCAAATAAAAGGACTTACGATTTCACAGATGATTCTTTGTTATGTTTGATTAAAATAAACCCCCGTTTAATTAAGCCTGGCTTTATAAAGTTGTATCGGCTACAAACAGAGAGTTTAAAACGTGAATATCGTTGGAAGAATAAAAAAGACCTTTCAACTATTGAACCGAGGTTCATGCGTTCAGAATTCTAGTAGGATCGGGTCAGTAAATAACTAATTACATGCATGATGATCATACTTTGATTTCAACATATGCTGCATCATATCGGTACCTCCGCGTGAATAATATATATCATAAAATGTATTAGAATTTGAACATTCACTCATAAAGCGTAATTAAAGCAATTCGTCGCATTATTTGAACAAAAACCTTGTGCATAAAAATTATATATCAGATGATTCCAATAAAGAATTGACAACAAATCTTTTGTTTGAGAGAGCTAAAATAATAGTACCAAAGTCAAGCAGAAAAATTCAAAAATATCTTACACATAAAAATATTTATAAAAAACATGTTACAATGATCCAAAGTTAGGAATTTCAGTGAGCAAGGATATTATCGTTAACAACAGCAATGTACAAAACTAATATAAGCTGAACAGCCATGCATTACCCTACCATGTCCAATTGTTTTATGGTTGAACGATGCGTCTGTTTAGAGCTTGAGACAAACATTCGGACCGGTTTTGCCTGGATTATTCCACGTGTAGGTGCTATGACCTAAATGTTAGCCAAATGACTTGTCATTTTGGATTGAAGTATCTACTAATGTAGGCAGTTTAGGAATTTCAGTGAGCAAGGGTATTATCACAGCAATGTACAACACTAATATAAGCTGAACAGCCATGCATTACCCTACCATGTCCAATTGTTTTATGGTTGAACGATGCGTCTGTTTAGAGCTTGAGACAAACATTCGGACCGGTTTTGCCTGGATTATTCCACGTGTAGGTGCTATGACCTAAATGTTAGCCAAATGACTTGTCATTTTGGATTGAAGTATCTACTAATGTAGGCAGTTTAGGAATTTCAGTGAGCAAGGGTATTATCGTAACAACAGCAATGTACAAAACTAATATAAGCTGAACAGCCATGCATTACCCTACCATGTCCAATTGTTTTATGGTTGAACGATGCGTCTGTTTAGAGCTTGAGACAAACATTCGGACCGGTTTTGCCTGGATTATTCCACGTGTAGGTGCTATGACCTAAATGTTAGCCAAATGACTTGTCATTTTGGATTGAAGTATCTACTAATGTAGGCATTTGGGGTCATGTCAAGCTCCTCTTCCTTAATAGTGGGAAGGAAAACATTTACACCATACCATAAGAAGGACAAAAATTAACCGGTAAAGTGTGAGCTTAGACTAAAGCTTAGGCTGAGAGAGACACAAAACATTATAAGAACAAGTGCCAAGGCGGAACTTGACATGACATGACAGACAGAACTTGACTTGATCCGAAAATTTTGCGTTATCTTAAAAGATAAATTTTGCTTGATCTAAAAGATCTCGTTATAAATGTAGAAATCTTTAAAGACAAAGAAGATACGCGATACAATACTGAATATGAGACTCGAATTAAATACTCGCCGGTATTGTAACACTCTAGTCTGTGGAAAATTTAATATCAAATAGAATATAAGCAAAGTACTCTGAGAATTTCTTTCTAGACAAAAGATGAAACTAGAACCCTTAAAACTACGTCAATAGAACAATTAAGTACACAATGAGCGTGTCACAATGAACGTGTTACAATGAGCGTGTCACAATGAGCGTGTCACAATGTGCGTGTCACAATGAGCGTGTACACAATGAGCGTGTCACAACCGTTTATTCAACAATGGTTAATCATCAGTCAAAATTAGTTAAAAGATAACAAGAATATATAAACATTGAAAAATATTCACATTTAGTAAATAAAGATTAGAAAGTCCCGAAAAACGAATAGTTGAGCCAATAAGTCTTTTTATGGACAACAAAAATATTACTAAATAGGAATGCGGCAAAACCATAATTTCTATCTGTCGTCGAAGCCGCATCGGGTTGAAAAATATCGGTCCCGCGAGACCACGCTAAGTCCTAACCCAAACCGACCCGATGCTGACCCGATAATCTGCTATCAATATATAGGAATTATGACTCTAAACAGGCTTTTCCCACAGTGTTTTATGGAAACTGCCGAGGCTGTAAGACGAGTACGGGACCCATATCGAAACAATATCGTTTACGCACGCTGCTCCTTCGAGTATCTGCCTTTCAACGCAGGTGGCACAGTTGATTAATCAGCGCGGTTAGCCCAAACCAAAGAAGCTTTACTTGAATCTGACCTGACCTAGAACCCGACAAATGCAATCCCAACCCAAACATGACCTGATCCAATCGCGGCCTCTAGCAATGAGCTTCACGAAAAATATTAAAAATGAGAATATATATATAATTTTCCAAAACGAAACATAGTCAACACTGAAATTTTTGCAGAAAAATAGGAGAAAATCACCGAAGAAAAACGTGCATACCATTGTATACTTTATATTATTCACATAAAATATATATTGGAAAGTATGAATGCTATCTCAAACTGCAAATTCAAACCATGAAGCTTCGCCAAATGCAATGCGTTGATGCAATAAAACAAAAGATTGAACGATGAAAAACAACATAGCCTATAAAAACACTGTATGATTTAACCTAACTATAATGAAATTTATTACTATCTTTTTTATCTTTTTATTTATTTTTAAACAATTAGGCGCTAAATTATAGAAATTATAAGATGAGGATCCAAAAAAAATTAATTAAGCTCAATTCCAGGGGCGTTGTCAGGGCGCGAAGTTCAGGTTTACGTGTGTTTACGCTGCGCACCACCAAGCAAATCCAATACCACCCAATGGAGAAATTTCTGGCTACGCCCCTGATCCATTAGCAGATAAAAATAATAGAAAGTAAATAAGGTAAAATCCATTACACACCACAAAAAAAAGAAACGAAGAAACGCATTATGATATACCGTAGTTTATTAAATCCATTCTGTACACATAAGGCACTTTGATCATTCAGGCAATATTAATATGGCGATTAATTATAAGTATATACAACATACGAATGACACAAAGTTAGACTCGTTCAAACATGGCATTTTTACAAGATTAAGTGACAATTATATTTTGGAACTAAACATATTTAAGGGTGCAGCCAAAGAGTTTTATCATATTTCTAGCAAACTGAGCTATGAGAAACGCAATCTAAAATGTTACACCACAAGATCGTATATCCATAGGTTTCGATAGGAGGGTTACACCGTAAAGGGTCGGACCCCACTCAAGCCATATCCTCCAACCCCAAAGGCTCGACAACAAGCCCGGCGCCTGGAAAATTTTACTACAAACTGGGGTAAAACTGGTAAAAATGAAGGAAGTCCTCGGAGGGGGTCTACTCGCCCAGCAAGGATCCCCCGGCCAACCGTCTAACCCCGAAGCCGACGGACATACGATATCTATGGTCTACATCTATCAGTCAAAGCTAATGTACCTTTTCCGACGGTGTAGCAAAAGATCTCTACACCTCCACCCTAGGGCGTAGCCAGGAATTTTGAAAGGGTGGGGTCGCGGCCCACAGTGGGTAGCTAAGAGGGGGGTCCGGGGGTGTCGCGCTCAGAAATGTGAAAGCGGGGTCCAGAATTGGTATATTAAGTACGCCATAAACAAGTAAAAAATGTAACTGTTGCCAAAGTGGCGAATTTTTATACAAAAATGTAAAGTTTGGTCAAAAATGCGGTTAAAAGTAATAGTTTTATAGTGCGAGAGAGGCTAGTTTTAGGACAATTTCCGACATGATTTTCAACCGGAATCATTCAAAAAATTTTGTTTGGGGTTGAACCAAAAGGGCGGGGGGGGGTCGCGATCCCCGCACTCCCTTGGCTACGGCCCTTGCCTCCACGCAAAAGCACCATGTCGATTTTTGTTCCGCTAGGGTGATCGTATACTTAGTATAAGTATCGTGTACACAATATCGTAGCTTATGCTTAAGATTAATTCTAATCCAAAACTAGATTGGGCTTAGACAAATAACCCATCAAATTTTTATCCTGTAATAGTAACCGGGGAGCGAATTTGACATGTTCCTAAAAGAATAAATATAATTAGCAGTAGTAAAACTTCAATATTTGCTACCAGCGACATTCATAGCAACTCGCAAACCCTAAAGTCCCACCAAAAAGTATCAGTGTTATAGTAAAAAAACTAGTGAGCATACGCGCAAATATGTGGGGGGATGGGGGATTATGCCCCACTTTTTTGAAGAGTTAAGAAAATAAATTTCGTATGACTTTGGAAACTATATGGCCATTTTCAGGGTTTCCACCAAAATCTGTAGCTATGCTCGTTGTATATGTCCAATTTATGTATGTATATACCATATTTTAGCTCATGTTTAATGCCAATAAGGTTGCATTTGATAAAATTTCCGACAAATTCGCCCGAGTAAACAATAAGAACCGGCTTTTCAATTTTCAAACAATTCGCTGTTCCCCCACACATCACTTTTTTCTGGATTTGCGCCCTTGTTAGTGAGATATTTACAGTCAGGTTATATAAAAATAGGTTGTCTAATATATTAAGTTGGTTACAGTGTGATGCAAGTACATAATATGCAGCGGCCCTTTTCCAGTTATTGTTTTCCATCTTCGGTATTATTGGTGTTGTTTGAATGTGATTAAATATAACAATTATTGAGCAGCCATCATTTATTTGTATGCGCATACATTTTACCTTGTCAGTCTGTCCGGGCAGTTTTTTTTTCTAAAATCTCAGGAACGAATAAAGATATTCGAATGAGGTCTTATGCATATAGTAGCTTATAGTCTGGCCCGAGACCTGCAATTGGTTTGAATGTGATTAAATATAACAATTATTGCGCTGCGAGCAATCGTTCATTTGTATGCGCATTAGATACATTTTACCTCGTCTATCTGTCCGGGCAGGTTTTTTCTAAAATCTCAGGAACGAATAAAGATATTCGAATGAGGTCTTATGGATATAATAGTTTATAGTCTGGCCCGAGACCTGCTATTGGTTTCATCTATGCACATGGCGTAGGGTAGGGACGCAATTTTTGTGATCGAAGAAAAATCTTTTTTAGTTATATCTCAAAACGTAGGCGTCATATCTAAAAATAAGTTCGCCTTGAAGAGATGTACAACTTTGTTGACCAACACTTTTTGTCAGACTCGCGGATAAGAAGATAGAGTACAAAGTGGCGTCCCAAAAAACCCATTTCAAACTTTATATGTTTTTGAGACAGTCTTTAATAAACATTATAGCGTAACAGTAAAAGATTTCGGGATCGCTGAAAAATATGGAAAGATACATTTTAGCGTATCTATTACCACTGGACCCTTCTTGGAATGGCACTGTATCCCTGGACACCCCCTCCCAGAACAATACATGATTGCGTTATTTTGAATCTAATGATACATTTTGTTACAAAGGTTTTCGACTATGCTCAAAACGATGACTGATGTATTTTTTGAACGCCATATTTGATCAATATAGCGTTTTGGAATTGTACAGTGTCTCCCCAGGAACTATGCATGTTTTCGTTATTTGAAATCTACCGCTATTTTATTGCAACACCTGTTATAAGGGTTGTAGACGTGTTCATTATGAAAATCCGATATCCGTTTATTGAATAACAAAAACAACGAAAATTGCAACTGTACAATTTTACAATGTAGTCTTAATAGTGGTAGCAAGACCGACCCGAGCCAAATGTCAATATCAACGCGTTCATGAGCCGATCGTCAGACGCCACTGAACTATTCTTGAATTGGTAAAAGGAAAATCGGTAATTGAGAAGTTGGAAAAGTAGGAAGTCGGAAATTTGGAAAAACGGAGTCGGGGCTCATATACAATCTAGCTAATCTTTCATTTCAATTTGCGTTTTAGTTGATTTGCATGTTTTCTTTATTTTGGAGAAAACTTGTTGTTGCAACAAGGTATTCGAGGATGCTGAAAACGACGGAGTGATTCATTTGAACGTACCGATGACCGATCTACTTTTCTGGAATGCTACTGTATGCCATGATACCCCTTCCTTAAGACATGCATAATTTCTTGATTTTTAACCCAAATATTATAATTTGTTGTATTTGTGATTATAAATGTTTTGGAGAATGTTCAAAACGATGGGATGATTCAACTCACTGTATCTGTGACCAATATAAGCTCTTTCAGTTGATACTGCATGCTTTGTCGCCCCCATCTTTGATCCCTACATGGTTTGGTGGGTTTCGATGTAATTTTGTAATTTTTTCAAATCAGCGAATTATAATATTTCCGAGGTAAGCAAAATGATGAGCTGAATTCATTCAAACGTATCTATGATTATAAACGTCGCTCACTTTCAGTAATACCGCTCGCTGCGCAATTGTGGGTTCACCCACTTTCTAGTATAATATTTAAAGCGGCAGCTATGTAATGTTTTGGTCACAATAAAGCAAGTAAAAAATTCAAAGTGTTTTATTTATGGAAAGTCGTCAGACCATTGACATTGGCGTATCCAGAATTTAAGTCTGGTTGGGCGTTAAATTAATGCCATGCCACGTAATTAATGCAACTTAATGCAAATGGTAATAGGAAAGCATTTAGGTAAATGTAAATTGAAAACGGTATTTAGAATGTTAATACACTAGTATTAATACAGTTAAAAGTCAAGACGGATATGGTAATTTTCAATCGTATCAACTGTTGCGATTGTAATTATTTTTTGCTCAGAAAACAGAGTGGATGGACCATGTCAGCCCCTCTAGCTGGCCCTACCTGAAACACACAACATAAATTTAGCCAGAACGAAAAAAGGAATACAATGAAACAAAAACAATGTGAAATTTAAACAATTTATTTAGTAAAATAAAGCCACCAATTTGAGAGATTTACCTTTCCTAGCTGACATTGCTGAAAAGCCTTATAGTAACCCAATAAGCCAGCCCCTCTACATGGTCCTATTCACAAGACACAATATAGTGTAGCTAAAACGCAAAGTGCAACACAATGAAACAAAAACAATGTTAAATTTAAACAAGTTATTTAGTAAAATAAAGCCAACAACTGGGAGATTTGCCTATCTTAGTTGTAAAAGCAAAAGTCAGTAGAAGCAATTCACCAATGTTATATTAACATTACATTATATACTCTCCAGAAACAGTGTCAGCTTTAAAAGTTCATGCAGTAGTAATCTATAACTTACAAAGTTCAAGGTTTGACAAACAAGAATGCGTTTGAAAATCAATTCGGTGTCAATTCAGTTCATACGAAAACCAGCACCAGGAAAAATATACTAATAATATAGTGGAGGATATTCCTAAAGGCATAGGTGTACCAGCTCTGTCGGCTCAGGTATGTTTGGATGGCACTGGCTAGGGGCGTGGTGTAAAAAAAGCCGGGAAAAGCTGTAGCGATGGGGGAGCAGGGGTCAATTTTGAAACATTGGGAAAGTCATAACGTTCTTCAATTCTGCTAAATTATTCCCATTTCTGCTAAATTTTTCCTCAAATTTTGCCAATTTGTGCAATTTCCCAGTTCTCTCAAAATTTTCCGGATGGCATCGGCGCAGAGGTTAAATATCGCTAAGGAGGCTGACCTTCAGGAAGTAGCACTTCTATTCCTCATTTAGACGCTTAAGCCTAAGGGCATGTTTGTACCTTTTGGCAACGAATCCACCAAGTACTTTAATACAAACTGAATTTATTATTCACAAAGATAAGCGGTCAGTTCTAGCACGGTCTTGAATTTCGACACTTGGCGACCCACAGCCTACAGCTCTATGTCAGTGTTCCACTCAATAATCAACATTATGTTACGATGGTCAAAACAATCTTAAAAGCGCATTGGAACTAAAGCACGAGAAATAAAATAATATATATAATGTATTGCAAAATCAATATGAACCGAATCAGAACTTTAAAAACCTATAGAAAACATGTAAAAACTGAGGTACACGTATATGTATACGATGTACAAACTATTAGCTGAATTACATTACATTATATACACATTCTTATATTTATTTCAAGAGGAGGGCAACTTGTTCCCCTTTGATTTCGAGAGGGAAGGCCGCTTGTCCCCCCTTGATTTCGAGGGCACTGTCCCCCTATGAAAACGAGGGTATGACAAATTGCCCATCTCTCCACGAAATTCAGGGGTACAAATTGTCTTCCCCTCGAAATGAAGGAGTACAAATTGTGCCCCCTCCCCAAGGTTGAAATGCAGGCGGTCAAATTGTCTCCCCCTCGAAATCAAGGAGTACAAATTGTGCCCCCTCCCCAAGGTTGAAATGCATGGGGTCAAATTGTCTCCCCCCTCGAAATCAAGGAGTACAAATTGTGCCCCCTCCCCAAGGTTGATATGCACAGGGCCAAGTTGTCTCCCTCCCTGAAATGGATGAGGACAAATCTGTGCCGCCCTAAGGTTGAAATACAGTGGGCCAAATTGTCTCGCCCCTCAAAAACAAGAGGGACAAATTGTGGTTTCCCCCGTTGAAATACAGGGGGTCATTTCCCCCATTAAATGCTGGGGAACAGATGACCTGTTCTCCCCCCATAAAATACGGGGAGTGGGGACAGCATGAAACGCACCGCGGCATACTTTTAGGCTGGATGTACTAAAGCTGAAGAGAATATTATCATACTCATCAGCAAAGTATCACCCACTCTTGGTTTCATATATTGATACATTTGTTGATGAAGGTTAGAGAACACAGATGTGTACCCATTCAACTAAGAGGTGATCATATAGAACATAATTATATGTTTATGGAATAGAAAAAAGCAAAAATATTATGCCAACAAACAACCAGTAACAATTGATAACGTATTTTTTCAGTAAAAACAAGAATGGATGATACAAGGTAAAACACAGCATAAGCATCAAAATCGAATGTGTCAAGTTCAAGTGCTCAAACGTCGGAGGGTAGGATGGTGAGGGCTCAATGCTTCTCTTTAATTTTGGTTTGGTATATTGGTTCTGATACTCTTCAATTTTGGAGGGTAGGATGGTGAGGGCTTATATTCTCTTCAGTTTTGGTTTGGTATTCTGGTTCTGATATTCTCTTCAATTTTGGGGGGTAGGATGTTGGGGGCTGATATTCTCTTCAATTTTGGTTTGGTATTCTGGTTCTGATATTCTCTTCAATTCTGAGGTGAGGGCTGATATTCTCTTCAATTTTGGTTTGGTATTCTGGTTCTGATATTCTCTTCAATTTTGGAGGGTAGGATGGTGAGTGCTGATATTCTCTTCAATTTTGGTTTCTGTGTGATGACGGTGCGAGTTATTGCGTAAACATGACTAGTCATACAGTGCAACAGAATATGAGTCAATTCCTATAAAGAAAGAGGTGAGATAAGATAATGTAAGATGTACGCCTTGCGTAGCATGCCAAGTTCATAAATCTGATAGTGTTACATAGTTTTCTATATGCAGGCCTAAGCCTAGTTGCATCCCAAGCATGCACCTAAACATATACCTCAAAATAACGTTTATCACCTAGAGAATGTAGATATGTCCAAGCATGCACCTAAACACATCTTGAAAATAATGTTTATTTGCCAGAGGAAAATACGATTCAATTTTTTGCTTTTTGCAAAAACTTTACATAACACCGAAAACATCAGAACAAATAGGAGCGACCTAAATTCTGGTGGTACTTCAATAACTGAATTACTATGCTATCAGTGCACCTACTTTCAGTATGAAAAAACCTAAAGAATTTCATTCTTTTGTACTAAGGACAAATTTCGCCTTGCTTTAACACTACAATATAAGGCAATCAACAGAAGCCTATAGGTTCGCAAAAAGTTTTGTTCTGCCACTAAACTGCAAAACTTTCATCGAATACTTACACAAAGGTAATTGGGACAAACACTTTAAAGTGCGACAGCAACATTGACACAGATATAATGTGTATATTTACCATTTTTTTTGGTTACATTTTATTAGGGAAATTATAAACTCACAGTAATGTATGAATATATTATATACATTGTTTACATAATCACTATTGAGTTTACCATCTAGGCAAATACAACCATTAACTTGTACGGCGCCTTTGTAACTTTTAGCTGCAATGCTCTGTGGACATTTGCAAATTTTTTTATATCTGCTCGGCTTTATAATGTCTACTGCATCAGATCAATCACTGTTTCAAAAAACTGTCACACGCTACGAGGAAACGTTAGAAATATTTTTCGTTAGTAAATGAAATTATTCTCCCGTCCGGTAGTTGTTCCTGCTTCTTTACTGCATTAAGTGCAAAGTTTTTTTAACACAACGACCAAAGCTCAGGAATGGATATTGGCATTTTTTTTACCATCGATTGCAGTTAACCAACAACACATGATGGTAAATCTATAGGTAAGGCTACTCTTTTCAGGATTAGACAAAAAAAAAACACCGATTTTTAGGCCAAAATCAAATGAAAATTAATTGTTATCGTTCATAGCATGGTAATCGCTTAAGTGATGTGATAAAAAATTTGCACCTTTTATGTTATTTAGGATAATGTTTAATTACACTAGCAGAAAATTAAAGCAAATACTTTAGTCGATAACCTCTTCGGCAAATGAATAGTTGTATTTCCCAAAACTACCAATTTTATGTCAAAATCGCGTAAGTACTGCTGCTGTTACAATAATTTGCCAGTGGCTATTGGCGTTGGCTAATATTTTTCAGTCTTTGCCTTCTTAGGTGTATACTTTATTATCAATATTTTCTCACCATCCGTGGAAACACTAAGAAAATAGACAAAGCCTTACATTGTCGTGAAACTCTTGTATGTTTTACTATACTCATTTATTGCTTTGCCATAATGGGTTCTGGGTTCTATTTGGATCAAGGTTTTAACCGTATTGTCGCTTCTAGGACATTATTCCTCATTCCAATTTTAGATTTAGTTTTAAACTAACGTTCAAAAAAATATTTTACAGGTCAAGAATAATTGTATGTTACTTTTACACTCCATATTTTAGAGCAATGCTGATCCGATTTGATTTAGTGGAAATTAAAGTTCAAAAACTTCATAATACCAATATACAGGTTATAACCATCGCTATTGCTACAAACAAACATTTACACACTCTGAACTTCATGAATGTTGTTTACACCGTAATAACAGCATCAATATATGTTTACCAACACATATATACTTGAATAGATGTCAAAAACAACTAAACATAAAACCACAAGACTATATACAATATCCAATGGTTTAACAATACGTATTAAAAACGGTATATGTAACGAAGAAATCAAGATAAATCACTGATCAAAAATATAGAAAGCCGTAATGTAAATCGGTATGTGGCTATTGTATATCACACAACAGGGTTGATCTACGACAGTACTTGAAGCTCGATCTCGACATTGGCTTCCGACACAGTCGGCGATCGCACCGTAAGTGAACTATTAATCCCTGAATCGACTAGTTCATCGGACTGCTCACTGTTGTCTTCCGGATGCTCCTTCGCGCTGTTCGTGTCCTGCTGCAACGTTTGATCGTTAGGAGACACTTCTCGTTGCAGCGACTCAACGCTTCTACTTATCCTGTCAGCGCCGGCAATGCTAGAACATTGTTGAAGTCCATCCGAAGTTGTTGCATTTATGGTACCGGTATTGTTGTTGCTGTTGACGAGGCGATGGCGTGATTGCATGGGATCCGAGCCATGTTTAGGTACCGGGTTATCGACTACTTCGCCGCCACTTGATGACGAATGAGGATCAATTAAATTATAATAATTTGCAGATTGAGGTAGATCTAGCGTTAAATAGCCCAAGCGATCGTGTATGATGCCCTCAAGTTCAGCGAGCAATGCCTGGAATGTTGGACGAGCTGCT
>JASANE010021463.1:0-38958 GCA_030248225.1 Trileptium ribeirensis
TTATTTGTGTGGGGTATACATTATTCAGCGACTCGTAATATATAGTTACATGAAAACTGGAACTAACAGTGTGTTACCATAGCAACTGAACCACGTATATATATACATCTGTCACCCCACTTCCCCCACCACCGTGTGGGGGGGGTAAAACCCCTGTTTTTTATCTACTCTTTATGATGAGTAGTGTAGTATAGATTCAGCTTATATGGGGATTTGTGTAAATATTGTGCAGTGCCAGCAAGTTCCAGCACGCATGGGTGGAATATGTCATTCGAAGCCATACGCTCCACACGTCAGCTGCATTCGCCGAAAAAGACGCTACTGTCGTGGAGATTTGCGCGCACTTTGCTGTAATAATTTTCTATTGCCGCCTTTTGCACACAATATGATCCACATCGTAAATGATAATGTGTGTATTAAGCGAATGATTTTTGCTTTTTGCGTGCTTCGACAAGAAACCAGAGTTCATACGGTAAGTCTGTATGTAAGTTCTCTATACTATCGCCTTAAAGTCAAAGCCGCGGTGTTGGTTAACACATCCAAATGTGTTACTACTGGATTGATGAATTATAGCAACTGTGCATCTTGGAACGAACCCTGGTCAAAGTTGTCTATTAAGTTCATTGAGTTTGCAGAATTCGCACATTTCGAACCTTCAACATAACATACGCACAAAAACTCATATAGGTAATGCTAATCAATGCGCCAGGCTACTATGCCACAAAGGTTTTCCACGCCCGGACGGCGCCATGTATCCCAGATAGTTTGTCAATATTATAAATTCAGTAGATGTTAAGGTTAGCCTGTTGAGAAAATAATACTAATTTCCTTGTGGTATTACCTTAATTTTTTATAAGAAATACTACATAAGTTTGACATCGCTCTGTGCTGGCACACACAAAGCAGGAAAGACGTAAGCTATTGTTTGCATGCTCAGGCCGTACGGGCGCAAACTGCCTATGCGAACCTTTTAGCTATCTTCGGGTTTTGTTCAGTTTCTTGACGAATATCAGCGAAACGAATAATAACGCACATACCATCAAAAATAACAACAGAGAAGGGGCCAGGGCGCCGCCCCGGGGAAGAGTGCCGGGCGGTGCCTCTAGGGAGGCTTCGTCGCCTCGAGGGTGGGGGTGATGCGGCGCATCGAGGAGAACGGCGCTTCGAAGTCGGGGGCAACTGGAAGGAGTGAATGCGGCGCCTCGTGGGAATGGCGCGCCTCGAAGGGGGGCTAGCTCTTCGAAGGAATTCGACGCCACTTAGGGGATGCGGCGACCTCGCCGACCGGGGGCGCGGCGCATCTTCGGGGGAAGGGAGTGTGGCGCCTCGAGCAGGGGTGTCGCTACGGCTCGTCGGGGTGGGGGTAGTGCTGCGTCTGAAGGGCTTGAGGGGCTTCATCGGGCGGAGGGTTCCTTCGAGTGGGGCTAGAGCACCTCGGGTAGGAGCATGCCCGCTGCGACGCCTAGGGGTATTCGGATCCTCGGGGAAGGGTGGCGTAATCCTTAGGAAGGGTGCGAGAGCCTGGAGATGCGACGCCTCGGAGTGAGAGTGCTACGGCTCAGGGGTGGGGAGTGCGGCGCTTCAGCATCAGTTCATCATGAAATCCAGGATCCGCAACGGAATAAACTTTTACTGGATAATTATCATAGGTGGCAAAAAGCCACGTTTTCAAGCTCTTGCTCGACTCGGTTCTATGTGAACAGTATTCGGCTCAACTCTGTTCGGCTATTGTGATAACAAGCTAGAATCGTCTCTGAGGCTCCCAACAATAAAAGTTTGCAACTCCCTAATATTAAGAGAGAACATAATTATGCAGACCGTCATATAAAGTAATACAGTTGCTTTTAGAGCTTTCAAGAGCGGAGCCGATGTATTCGCTGCTGTTATTGTTTTTGGCAGACTATTGTGCTGTAACATCACTTGTTTTAGAAAAGAGCTTTTAATAACCGACCGAAGATTTTCCCGAAACACTAGACTCCACTCGCTCAAACACTTCTTCGGCTCTGGCTTTGCTCTTCAAATATCATGGCAGAGGCCCATGTCAATTTTAGGGGCGGAGGTGAAATGCATACAAGGCTAAACCTGAGGTTGCCATGATTAAAATGTATAAAACCTCTAAACTCACAGATAAGGCATAAAGAACCTTCGTCACTGATGTAATTGATTGTGGTTCTACATAAAACCAAACCCAAATGCCTCTAACTTCTTCGCAGTCGTCATATGTTTTTGTGGCTATTCTAAAGTTTAGAGTTAAGAAGGAACCTTGTGCAGCAGCATTCGCCTTAAAATGTATTTCGAACATTAACTTAAATTGTTCAAACCTTGTTCCAGAATGTGACATAAATAAACATTTGCGTTTTTACATGTTAAATCGTAGCATTGTTACCTTGTATATATTAAGCACCTAGGTCCACGAATTCTCAACCACCGTAAAAATTGCTGACTTTAATATTGAAAAAGCAACAAACAAGCTTAGCTGTCGCAGAGCAAACATGGATAGGAACTTCTAAAAATAATTTGATGGTTTTCTCAAGAAAAATATGCACAGCAGCTGCAACCAGGTAGAGTTAATCAGTTCAAAAAAGTAAAAAAAACTTTTGTCTAAAAATTTTCTATACATCAGTGATGGAACGAGAAACACGCGCTATGAAATCTCCGGTTCAAACAAATAGACCACGCACGCTTCAACATCTAGCGAGATATTTATATTAAATATGCAGATTAGTTTATCTTCCCGGCTAAAAACACCGTGTATATACATAGCAATACTTATTTGCTTCAGTATTCATAACGAATGCTGCCACTGCTTATACTATAACTATTGCAAAAACAATAAATTTGCTGTTATGTTGTTATAACATTGTGACGGGACCTGCATAGTTGGAGGACACAACAAAGGTAAAACTTTCTCTATTCATGCTGTAATCGTCAAGGTATCGCGCTTAATTATCCTTCGTCGCCTTGTAATATTTATGAATTCACACATGATTGCACCTACTCATAATAGATGCCAAAAATAAAAGTTATACTGAGGTTACAGAAACGCAATCAAACTTTTGTCACTAAGGTTACAGCCACTCTAGTGATAATTATAATGTTAATTATCATAAAACCCGGCTTGCTTACCTGTTACCCAAACCAGAACCTGTTACCCCGGCTCTACGGGTGAAGGTCACAAATCCTAACAACCGTACTGTGTTCGGTCACAAACAAGCCGTTTTGCTGATGTCAGTATGTACATTTTGCACTCACTTTCGTATACGGACATTTTTCTTAACTTTTTATTCAATTTGCAGGACGTCGCATGCTTTCATGTAATTCGTTTTGTTTAAACTGCTTTATGTAATTAGACCTGCTTTTATTTAATTCCTAATCACGTATTATAGTAGCTGGAGTTTTTTTGTAAAACAATATGTAATGTGTTTTTATTTACTGTTGCACTGTTAAGCTGTATATTTGAACAAAATATCATAGCATGGAATGACGCAGTCGAATTTATTCCCAATCTCGCATCGCAGGTCTCTCACCGTTGCTGTAGGGCGTTTAGACGACAACGTACGAGATTAATTAGACCATGATACGTTTACTAAACCCAAATTTTTGTTTTAGTAACTTTTAAGACAGTATCGCCTGCTTTGCTAAAAATATATATTGCACACCTTAACCAAATCCGAATAGAGTAGCTGATAAGCAGAACCAGAAAGAGAAGCTTCATGCCTAGGTGTGTAATAAACTACCATTATATTAGTCGCCACAAGGATTATACTGCCAAAACGAGCAGAAATTCGTTTGGATTGTTGGCGTCGCTAACTTCAGCTTAGGCATAGCGAAAAGTAGAAAAAGGGACAACCAAGTTAATATTTCTTATTTCAAAATAGCATAATGGGTTATGCGTCATACGATAATGCAGTGGATTTGGGTCAAATATTGCGTATTTTCCTCGAATTTAGCGCACTAAATGCCCAACGATAGTTTGGAACAATGGGATATCTTCGCTGTTTCCGGTATTACGCTGTGGATTTAAAGAATAAACTACTTTCTCCAATTTAGTGCAGTGAAGGCCCAACGACAGTTGCGAATAAACCCAATATAGGGATAAATATTTACGGATAGTTGCGTTACGCAATTACGTTCATATAAATAACCTAATATATATACCCAACAAAACATAGAATGCGAGTATGTTTATATTTGAATCCAGGGACTACACAGTTCAAACTTACTTTTTCTGAAACAAAGGGTGGTGATACGCCGAATGGTAAACCTGTTGTCTATCGTAGAGGATTCCTTAATTCCGTAGAAGATTCGAAGATTCCTTAATGACGCTTAGATTTATTTTACAACGTAGAACCGCATGTCAGTTTTGGACATCGAAGCCTAGATGCTTCATTTCAATTCCATCTGTGATGCTTATACTTCATACGTTATAAAAAATCCCCATGTGGAACTTTTGTCTCCTAATGGTCTAGATCGCACCATCCAGTGGTATACGGTTTGTATATATACCTACCCTATATAATGAAACAGATAGAGTATGAGACATCAACTCAACTATCTAGCAAAATCTAGCTATTGTTTATTACAGACGGTGTCAAGAACGGTAATAATATTCCAGACAGTATCAGTTTTTAATCTTTGTGCTTATAGAGTGAGATCGAATTCTCTTTCAAAATAGACTAGTTGTGATACAACCACTTGCGATGAACTACATCCAAACGATGACGTTTACAATGTCACGCTAATTACCGTTGCAATGCAACATAGTTCCTACGACCGGACCGTCTTAGGAATGTGGACATTGTTGTCGAAAGTTAGAAAGATTATCCAATATTTGTCTTTAGGTTATTGGTTAAGGGTGTGGTGTGATTTTTACGAACCATGAAAATGTTCCAGACTAAGCGGGTAATGCAAAAACATAGGTGTGGTAGCACGAGTTTGACATCGCTCACGAGGTTTTAATAAATTTGAAGATCGTTATACAGTTCTGTGTGTCGAAACATCATCGGTTCTTCTCATCTGATGTGACTCTGCCAGCAAACCGTGGGTGGCATTAGCTAGCAGCCTTAGTGTTCCTCACCACTTTTGTTAGATTACCTTTGCTCTAAACGTAAAGCTAATTCGTTGCGAGTTTATTGCCTCAGAGAATAAATTAGGCTGTCATGTGCCAAACCTGAAAAAGTCCGCTCCTTCTCGCCTTTTCACAAATTTTCAACCTCACACTGTCAGTATTATTGTGTGCCGTACCGCATACTTGCACAATAGTTTGGCAAGCGATGAACAAATGAGGAATCGTGTTTGGTCTAACACGCGCATTGTTAATTGCGTACCACTTTATTGGCACTCTTGACAGATATTTTATCGCAGAATATATGTAACAAGACTGTTCCGACCCCTTACGTATGCTTCGCAAGATTTCGGCGTTAAAATTACTTAAATGTGTCTCAAATCGAAACAGACACAGCTTGCGGGAACGATATTTTCATGTGTTGCCCGGTGCCATGGTCATCGATAATTGCGTTGTTTATTGCTGTATTGTACATGCATTTTGCCATTGCTATGCTCGTTGCCATTGATATAACCTTTGTCGTTGCATGTTTTATTTTATGATTGCATATTTGGACAGGCTCATGTGAGCCCATAATAAACTGGCTTTGGGTAGCTGTTCAGATTTGGCAAAAAGAAATGTAATAGAGTCTTTATGTGGCATCAGGGCAAGAGACCTGAACGGAACTCGATCACTAGCCCCTATTTCCTAATTGAAACTTCAAATTTGTGACCGTCCGGGGATAGGAGGCCACTGGTCAATTGAGCGAGACCATTGGCGCGCTAGTGATCAAAACCAAAAATATCTGATTTACGCAAGCTAAATAAGCTACGTAACCATGGTCGCACGTAATACACGTCACCATGGTCACGGAAACGACGAAAAGCTAAAAGCTTAAATCAGGGGTACGGTAGTGTCCAATTACTCGTAAATGACGGTCACTGGGCTCGTTTGTCGGCCCGTAGCCGTCTAACGGTTTCAATTTCGGGAAAACAACCCGAGTACTTTTCGATAGGGAATTTCACGAGTTTCCGGTTGAGGCCAACATGGCCCAAATCGCACCCGGACTTGACTTAAATCAGGGGACAAGCACGTCAACTGGAAACCAACAGCCGCTACTTACGCTAAGTTTGGCTGTTGACGATGAGTAGATATGACTTAGGTATATGTATAGGCATATATGTGTGTGTTTATATACTTGATTTTGCACGCCCCGTTACTTTCTTCTACCCGCCCCGACCGGACAAGTCCTCTCTTTTCCACTGTGTCGGTCTAAAGTGCGAGATCTCTGTATTTCCTCGTCTTCAACGCCCCAAAATCGCTTGATTAGCGCCCTGGTAACTGGTCTCTCTTCTTACTGCCGAATCATCGACTGGCATTGTGCACGTCCCTGAGCAGTCTATCCATTGAGACATCTAACGTGACCAAGCGGGCCTCTGCCTGACAAGTCATTCCGCTGTTACATGAGTTATTTTTCTATTCCATAATACACTACGAAAATTCAACATAAAATCCCGTTTGGTTGCACCTATCCGCATTCGACCCCTGGCTTTAAATGTACCCATCGGTGAACACAACGATATACGGCGGGCTTCCGCCCGACTTCTCGTTAGCCCGTCACAACCCGCCAAAGTGTCCTTAGTTCGGAATACCAACTAACGGTGGGTACAAAACACCCGAAAATTCATTTCTAAATCCAAAACAGGTCAATCACCTTTCATTTAGTTCACAACGTCGAAACATCACTAAATATACCCGGTGGGCCTCCGTCCGTTGCCTCGTTAACCCGGGACGGCCGACGAAAGCGCCCCCACCACCATTGACACTCTCTCTATCCGTGGTGATTTTAGTGGCACTCTAACCGCTGTCTTTCGGACAGGGAAATCACCCCTCGTTCGAATCGCCCTTTCATCCCGAGCCCATGGGTGTCGCTCCGCCCAACCGTTAGCACAGGAAATCCCTCTGAACCCCTACATACTTATGTATGTCGGCACTCAAATGCGGGTTCCGATCCGCTACCGCGTCCAACCCCCTCGTGTTTGGTACCGTTCGGCCCCGTTCTTACTCCTGGGACCGAATTTCGCCCCAGCCCCTCGAAAATCCCACGGGATTTTCCTTGTCTCGCTGCCCCTCCTGTGCCCTTCTTTTCGCTCTCCGTGTCCTCGCTGCCCTTTTCGCTTCCTCTTTTTCTCTCTTTAACCGACGTCTTTGGTCGGTTGTTGTCGTTGTTGTTGCTGCTGTGCTGTTGTGTTGTATATATTGCCGTCGCGAACTTGAGCAGCCTCTCTGTCGCTCAGGTCGCCCGTGTGTCTCATGTGTACTGATGGAGTGTGTGTTTATATCATGTGTATGTATATATATATGTATGCAGATATACGTATATGTGGACTCTATATAAGGACATGACAAGAAACAGGACGAACAGGGACAAGACGTACAAAATCGTACTAAATTTATAAGTTTTACGGACGGACAAGACACGAACGATTGGGAAGGAAGGGGGTGTGTTTAGGGCCCTCCCGTGAGTTCCTGAGGCCCCCGACTACGGCTCCCTAGCAGCTGCAAGTTCCTGGGAGTGTGTTGCACTCCCAACCCCAAGATGGGTTCATTCCCGTCGTCGGCTTCCCCCTGGGACGCTTAGAAATCCAACGCCGCGACACCTGAGAAAACGTCAGATAGGAATATTTGGCTTTATCTTGAAAGCCGACATATAAACGTGCAATGTTTGCACGTTGACCCATGGATTTGATGGTACAATTTAGTTAGCCCCCAGTTGGACTCTTAGGACGCTTACGTATATGATGGATGAAACCGCTAACTCGCCGAACAATTTGAGTTTAGCTTCAGATATACGAGTTAGCTAGTGCTAAGTTTTCGACACAAATTTGAAAATGACATTGGGACAGGGTTCAAAATTTCAAGAAGATTCGGGTCAAATTCGCAGATGTTTGACCTCCGAGTATTCGGAGGGTTCAAACTTGATGTCGGCGATTTCGATTGAAGCCGACTCTCTCTAATAGGGTCCCAGGGTTTACGATACCTGTCAAAAATAAAATTTGTGGAATTCTCTAATTGGACGCCCGGGTTTGAACTCGAAAAAAGTGGGCGCCAGGAAATCGTCAGTGATTGGATGGCGACAAAATCGCTATAATCCAATATAGGCGAAAATTTTAGGCGACGACCAACGCGTCGACTCTTGGAATAAGTTCGACTTCGGCAGTGCGGAGTTCGGTCGACTCTACTGACCAGCTCCGACGCTAGATTTCTGTTGTATTGTTTTGCACTAATTTCTTGCTTTCCCGTGCTTTCCGTTTTTACGAGTTTGGAATGGGATTCGACGGTTGGGGGACCCGCGCAGACATCTTCCGTCTCGCGGAAGGAGGCTAGTGATTGCTGTCCCGGATCGAATATTGTAAGTCAGGAGGAGAACCGAGAGCATGGGGTTTATTTTCCCCAGCTATAATCGTAACAGACCATTCACAGAAATTTAGTTGTCAGTAGCACGACTTTACACTCTATAGGTTGACTTAACGTCCGTCGTTGGACGTCTCGCTTCCCACGCCGACTTGCTACACTCTTACGCGTTCTTGGACAAACCTCCTCTTGCCGAGTTCCGTTTTGGACTTCTTGAGTGTTTGCACGGGATGGTACTAAATTGTAGGCACCAAAGTCGAAGTCTTTCTGATTCCCCGTGGTCTTAGGTAGGATAAATCAAAATTGACGCCTCTCGTCTATGTTTTACATGACTTGCCGCTCTTGAGTTAGGGTTATCGAATTTTCCTGAGTCGACCACGTTAAAATTTTCCAATGCGTATAGGTTGCAACAGTGGGAATTTGTTTCATTGTTTTAGTTATGGCTTACAAATGTTCAGCTTAGTTGACCGTTCGACGCTCATGCCGTGTTTGGGCTCGAACAGACTTAGCAGTTAGGAACGGAGGACTCGCCTCCGTTGGGCTTTAGGAAGCCCCAAAATTTTATTTATATGACTGAGCTACGAAAATTTACGAACATAAAAGACTAAACAAGTTCTAAGTATGTAAGCTTGAGCGTAAGGTATTTGCACTCCGCGAGGGGCAATTTTACGTATTGTCTTAGGTCGATTGTCTTACTCTCAGATTGTCAGTGTTTGGATCGATTATTATTAAAAGTCGTAAGGGCATGGTCTGGACATCAGCCCCCGACCGCCCGAGACCTCTACAGCCTCATATGGCACCACTTGCTAGTAACTCATTAACGGTACGGCGTTACAATATTTACCCCTGGAACAACATCGGTTAAACGAATAAAGTTACCCAAAGTTCGCAATGAAATGCATATGTAGTTTAGGTTTGGCAGTAGCGCCAAGGAAATCATGCTCGATTAAAATGAGGTGACGACTCGGTCAGAAGCCATTTCCAGTTGCGGTTCATTCGTTAAAGTTAAGCTACGGTGCCCCCGTTTTCAAAATAAATACCCAATACCATAAGTGCAATAAAGAAAACCCGCGTCCTCTCGCGAATCGTTTTAACCCCAAGTCCAGCAAGTGCAAAACCCCGTTTTTACTTTGGAGCGAGTTTATCGCTGAGTTTAGCCATTCTTTTATTTTATCTCTGGTTGTCCGTTAGGTTACGTACTATGTATGCCCCATTTAGCTTTTTATCGTTTCTGTCGCCCTCCTTTTTCATTTTCCAGTTTTGCACATTCGATCCTGCACGGGGAATTTAAGCCCGCTGCAGAATTTTCAGTATTAACCACTCGACTACATAGGTTTTAGAAGAATCGACTGAAATGTCGATGATAACTCGACTGCACAATTTCGACAGTGCAGTCGAGATGCTGTACAGCTGCAGCGTGCTCAATACAATAAGGCAATAGTGATAGGGAGAGGACAAAAGAAAGAACAACCGACAGGGGCAGAAGAGATAGAAAGAAAACCAACAAAAAGGGACGCAGACGCGTCCGAGGGCGAAACGCTCCGTGCCGAAAAGAACCGCATTAACAAACCGACTACGACAAACGGACGACTGAGTGTTGTCAAGAAAGACATCACGCCTGTCGAATTGTGGACCGACTTCGGTCAATTCCCGTGCCCGATGTCTAAGCGCCGAACACGCCCTAGGGCACAAGCAAAAGAACTCAATTATAGGGCAGCCACAAATACTCACCAGATCTAATAGGACGATAAAATTGATCGCCTAGCAAACCGCCAAATATGGCACTCGCTCGTGCCCTGCCCCTTATTTAGGGCGTTGAAAAGTAACTAGGGGCGACCCTTCAAAGTGATCAAATCTGCACCCCCGGCCACAATCGTGTAATTCAGCTTGCATTCCACCACCAAATTCAACCTTATCGCCGTACGCCAACCACTCGCGAATTTTTAGGACAACGGGCAATCAAACTCCTGCTCGGACCACTGCATACGTCGAGGCAAAGGTAGTTCGCTCCTGGCACAAAACCCGCCCTAATGGCGAAACGCTCGATAGGGGTGTTAGGTGGAATTTGCAGGGCCAGGAATGCAAACCGGACTGAGTTGCTACACACTTGTCTTCTATAATATTACCTCGCTTGTAATGTAATAATCATTGGTATCCGCTCGCTTGCATTATCGATGATCACTTGTCCATAATCGTGTAATGAATGGTACCATAGTTGGCCTCACCAGCATAACCATGCCTTAACCTGTACTATGCAGCCATGTTTTTACCGGTACCATGTTTCGTGCCTTTTTTATTGAACAAATCCAGTCGTGCCTACTAGCTTCGATAGTAATAATCATAGGTCGTCGATTTTGTTCGTGCTGTTGGTGCTATAGCGGCAAGCCTGGTTGTTTGTCCCCGCCTGGCAAGCACGCGATAAACCCAGCGCCCCGCATGGATTTTCTTCTCCCTCCACCGTATCTTCCATTAAATACTTATAGCGCCGCGCATTATTGAAAGCGAATTTCGAAGCACGCCAGAACACACGATCCGAGCCATAACTGAATTGGTTATCGCTAACGATGAACGCCTCGGGTATAGATCCGGTATTCCCGGGAACGCCTTCGCTCGTGGCGCCCCTCCCCCTTTTAGAAATAGACAAGGGAACGAATGACCGGATTGTTAGCATGTTACCGCATAAGACTGTATTGTCTCGTGTATTACTCCGATTGCCCATTATTGACTGGTACTGTATTGTAACCTTAAATAAAATCTTGAAAATCACTTGATGTGTCCCATTTTGTTTATCTCCCAAATAAGTGCGCCCAAATGGACGGGCCAATCCCACGTGCCACGGCTTGCATAGGGGAATATTCCAAGCCCTGACATGCGCGGTTCGCGGCTAGCATTTGTACACCAGGGCAACTGAATTGTGGCAAGAGTGATCCACGAACTTATCTATCGAACTCACTTGTGGGATTGCCACACGCACACAAAGCATAAAATTTATTAGGAAAACCGTATCACCACCGAATGCAATCAAGTTATTAATTAGGTAATCTGACGTTAAACTCTCAGGGAATGTCGGAACCCTGTGGGGGCCACTTAGGCTACGAACGGCCGAAGTGTTCAACAGTAATCTAATCGAGTTGAATCTAAAATTGACATTGCAAACCTAAATTACCACGCAGTTTCCCTTCAAATTAAGACAGACAAAACAACTTCCTTTAGACTAGTATAGGGAACATCGGTTGGGCATCATGACCTGAGAGCAGGATTCGGTGCCAGCCTCCCTGGGAACTCAGTAATCATACCAAAATATTAGACGCGTGCGCAACCAATCGGGCGGGGTCCGAACACACCGCACGAAGCGCGCCTGAGGCCTGCTAAGCTCCATGGCTTCTTGGGTCTGACCAAGAATAGTAGCCAAATTACAAAATTTATGGTCCACACTTGAGGTCATGATAGCCGGGGTCGTATGGGCATGGTGTTAGGATGTTGCACCATGCAGCTGCGTCCCCGTTATTACATATATACGAGAAAAACATCTTCTGAATCGCCGGGATAAAAACAAGATTTGCAAGCCAGAATTACCCTAATTTTGAAAGTTAACTAGGCATAAGACTGATGAGTTTTGCAAACATTTGAATCGGGCTGCTGGAAAATGTAATTATTCGGAATACCTGTAATAAAAATTACATTATCATATTCTTAATTGTGCAACATTGTTTTTCTATTGACCTTGTCAAAATCAGTTTTTGCATACTAGGATTACAGCCGTGTGAAAATTAATGATGTTCCCAACACAGCGCAGATTCTAGCTCATAGGTGTTGCTCCCTCAACAATCGGACGTCCACCTCACATTTACCCCATCACAAAGCTCCGCACCACTATACCGCGCGCGGAAAATTTACGCAGAAATTGGCAAAAATATGATGAAAAGAAAACCTAGGGTAAGATTGACAAAAATTGAATACTTTATACCCTAAAAATATCAGAGAACTTTATTCCCCTTTGTGATTTAGTCATTTACTTGCATGATTGAGGAACTTTTCAGAAATACTCATTTCTAAGTTTCTTAACACTCTTAAGTCATAATCTTTAATATGTGAAGCTTTAAATGAAATATTTTGTCTTCATTTAGCCTAAGGATATCACACTGCAAGATATTTAGTATAATTATGCGGCGTTCACGTTATAATGTCCCCAACGTTTGGAACCTATGTACACCACACAGTGTCAGACACACTGTTGACAACTGGGTGTCGTAGACACCCCCATGTTTTAAATAAATTTTTTCAACGGTAGCTAGTTACGCGTATTACAACTTCTCGACAGTGTCAGGCACACCGTGTCTTCTGGCATTTTTATTGACAGTGTTCGAAATTATTTGAGCAATGTTCATATGAGCTTGATACAAATATCGAAAATTTAGGAAAAACTCCACCGGACAGTTGACTAATAAACCGCATTAGCTACAGACGGTGTCCGTTATAGTTAATTCGTGCCAAATTGGTAGCTAAGGGTGTGTACGACAGTCAAGAAAAAATGTAGTAGCTAGGGGTTTGTCTTACACCCTCGGCAATTGACATACAGTGTACTAGCTAGGACCAGTTCTGGCCCTAAGGGATCCCAGCTGCACCACTCTCAATTTTCGCGGTGGTGCCCTGACAACCCCGGCTTACACGATTTCCCGGTGGACCCATGTCTGACCCAGGGAAACCGCTTAGCTTAGCGGGCTGCTCGGCGGGTTTACCAGGGTGTTCGGCCTGGCCCCTATGGTGGCCCACGTGTCTAATGGTATGGAGGTCCCCCTGAGGGAGGGTCATCCCCTAAGCCTGCTCACAGGTAATAAGGCTGACCCGTTATTCCCTCCATTTCGGTGCTTAAATCTGATGTCTTATGCAAGGATCAAAAATCCGCCTAGCCGTAGGGCTTGTTCGTGTGAGGCTCCGTTGAGCCGCGTGATAGTTGCATGATCCTTGGGCTCTCCTGGTGCAGAAATGCGCTTGTGTTGCCTTAGTTCCACTTAGGGCTGAACACGCTGAGCCTACTCGGTCCTAGATAGGCGCAAGTACTTGGGCGTACGGAGGGACGTTGATATCACGAAAGTTGGAGCGCGGAGATAGGGTGGCGGGGATGAATACGGCGTGGCGGAGGCGAGCATCAAGAGGTAACGGGGCTTGGTTATTTAGATCCCTATATTTGGCAAGAAAAGGGGTGGAGCGTAGACACAATCGAGTTTAATTCTCCTGCGGGCGCGTTTGTCGGGACCATCTAATTCGCCTAGATGAAATGCACACTTCAACTGTTTACTCGTTTCACCTTTTCATTTCTTGGCACATCAAAAAATTCTTCCCACTCGGGAACACTCAATATAAATTGCATAACACAACAGCTATATTGTACAGGCAATACAAATTCCGGGCTCGCACAAGGGCCCGCATCGCATGTACTTAAAATTTTAGACGTGGTGTGCGCTAGCCGCCTACCTTCGAACTTTTGGTGACGAAAATGACCCTCGAGCTCCGAGAGGGCTCTTTTTGAAGCACAGAACCCACACCCCGACATATTAATCGCTAACCATGAAATTTGTAGTCTGCCGTCCCCCCCCCAACCTAAAAGTTGAAAACCACTAACGAACTCCAACGACCGAATATCTGATTGGGATGACGAACTAGTATTCCGTGAGCTCTACTTGGGCTCTTTTAGAAACGCGGAACCCTCGGCCCAAAGTTTGTGATTGGAACCTTCAACCTCCGATTTATCTTCATACTGATCGTGTAAAATTCTCTTACTGGTTGCAGCCTTAGGTTTTCCCAACTTGACCTATTCGGTAGTAGAAACGCGGTCGCAGCACTTACGGGCGCGCGAGGCATCCAACGGACACCCCAACACCCGCAAGGGCTGCTCCTATTCCTATGCCTAGGCGAGAAAATTTTAAACCCCTGGGGGAAAGCCTCGGGCGGGCCTCTTCCACGCGTCCGCTGTCGAAGAGTCCACCCAAGACCACCAGATCCTCCAGGAAGTGGCTCTCGAATTCTTTTGTTCAAAAACGTTGACTAACGATCTCTTAAATTAGTTTTAACCGTAGGCATCGTAGTCAGAAAACACCTACTCCAAATTTCAACGATGTGCCATTAAATTATCAACGCGACATGCTATCGAACACCGAGTAAGTCACCCCCTGAGCATGAACGATAAAAGCAACCCAGGGGGTGGGGAACCAGTCGAGCGCGGGGGTATCTTCCCATTTTTGTTGCAATTTTGGCATGATTTTGACTCAATTTTGTCCCAAGCTCAGCCCACTGCCCAACGCGGGCGCAGCACTTGCGGGAGCGCGAGGCATCCGACGGACACCACAGCACCCGCAAGGGCTGCCCCTATTCCTAAGCTCAAGCGAAAGTTCAAAAGCATCAAAAACCCCCGGGCGGGTCTCTTCCACGCGTCTGCAGGTCGAAGAGTCCACCCGGACTGACGAAAACAAACCGAAAAGAAAAACGAGAAAACCCTAAACTAGCAACATAAGAAAGAGCGGCGACAACCGCCGACTAAGCGCGTCGATTTCTGTGTGCGACTACTCGACTGGTCCCGCTCTAGAAGGGTGCAGTTTTCTTTTATACCGACTGTCGCCCCCTTCGCTACTACATACCCTAGGCCGACGAATTTCAAATTTTGAAAAATATATGTGTAAGATATATCTATATATGTACATAGCAATGCATCTACAACAACGCCAAATAAACAAAACGGCTAAAGCAACAAGAAATATCTGCTTCGACCAGCTACAATTATACATACGTATGCTTAAACCAGCCCCTCGTTGGGCGCACGACGCTGCAAATGGCCGGCAACAACACAAACTTGGCCGCTGTGTGCCAAAGCGACAAAACCGCGCGCTGGTGGGCGCGGCCGAAATTTTGGAGGAAAAATATAACGGCGCTCAGGGTGCTGTTTTCTCATAGGGATATCGGCACATTTTTGCCGATATCTCGAGAACGAAAAACAGTAGGCGGCCGGGGGCAGGACCAGAATCATGCCCTGGCAGGCCGGCTACTGATGAAGTTTAATTTATTATTGTATCCTTTATAGGAGGCCTGCTAGAGGCCATTTTAGGCGCCAAAAATGAAAAATTTGGGGTCCCATTTAAGTTTGGAGGATCCTGAGCGGACCCGTGGGGGTAGGCGGCCCCGGTTTTCAGGCAAACGGTTAGGGTGAGACCCGATAAGTGTCCCGGGCTCCAAAAAGCGGGGAGTTTTGATTATTTTTGGTGTCCCTTTAGGCTTAGAAAATTGGATGCTTAAGTGCCTGTTTGGGGATCCGTAAGTAGTTGAGGGGTCCGAATTTTTAGACCCGCCGGGACAATTTGACACCCCAGCAGTGTCCTTAAGAGGGTTCAGTCACCCCCGTTCCCATAAGTTTTGTAGTAAACCCAAAAACTGAATTTTTGTGTCGCACCCTAAAATGATGCCTTAGAAAATTTGTCTCCGAAAGTTTAGTTCTCCAGGACCGACAATTTGATTTCCTAAGCACGATCGGCCTGTGCTTGTGAAGTTCTGAAGACGCCCTGGTAATTTCTGACCCTACCCAAGATACATATTATATACGAACCGTGTCAATACGATACTGCACAATTATACCAATTCAAATGGAGGTCACACTCCACCGATGTCCGCCCTCCCTCCCTTCCCACCTAGTGTACCCCAACTTCTAATGTTCTTTCGTTTTCGAAAGGATTGGGCTGTTACACAGTATGGGTGTCACCCTAACTGTCTATATGGTAGGGTCGCGACTAAAGGGGTTAAAAAGTTCCAAACAGCGAGGACATTATAACGTGAACACAGCATTATGCTTAAAAGTAGCATAGTATTGCTAAAATATTCAGCATAATCATTTTGAGTGTACTTGTGCAACTCCCAAGAAAATTAACTTGAAAACCAAAATAGCACCAGAAATATTCGCCAGCATGAATAAACAAACATACTTTATTAACATATATGATTGTTATATAATAACGTAACAGTTTAAAAGCATAAACAAAAATATGGCAGTTCGCACAGTTAACGCTTATGCACACCGGTGCCAAATAAAAACAGCGCATTATAGCAAAATTATGTGTCAACTCAAGTTGGCGTCGTATAATAGCATAGTGTTATACTTAATCAAAATCTAACGCAAATATTTAGCACTTAGTGTTTAAATTTTAAGTTTTCAAGCATAATTCTATTAGATAGTACGCTTAATTTTTGTTGGACATTTTACATTGGCAACCTGCAACGATACATAGCAATTGCGTAATTTCAAGAGTGTATTAGAGAAGAGTATGACACTTCTCTGCATTCTAATGTTAGCGGATGACATAGACGTTTTCGGACTGACTCTTCTAATACTGGAGGTGGGTATTGTGCACTGACTCCCAGTTTTATTCGAGGCTAGCAGGGAATCTCCATGTCTTAGAAGGATATGAAAGCACCCCACTTTGTGGGGGTCGGTTGAACCGCCAGCTGCTTTCAAGATAATCCCCCAACAATAAATAACTGGGGTCTGACATATCGCCTATAACTGGGAAAGGGGGCCGAGCTGCCCCCCCCCTAAAACTGGTGGTCAGTGCATGACGACCATTGAATCAAAGGTCATACCGAAAGCGCCTGTGACATCAGTTAACGTCATTAAATTTACACATTAATGTACAAAATAAAAGCTTTGTTGGCAGTTTTCCAACATTTGTTGTGGTTAGATGTCTTTTGGCATAATTGAACGTCGCTACGAAGTGTATGTGCCCGATACCGTTCGAGAACCTGTTCCTTTGCGTTAAGCAGCATACGTTTAGAAATTCAACGCCGTTGCTTAAAAATTCCATAGCTACAAAGATGTAGTTAATCATCTTAATAATAGCCAATCACAAAAATAGTGTTCGCACGTTCCACAAGAAACGAATATTTCTAGTCCCTGCTAAATACGTGAGGAACCTCCAATTTCTTGCTTCGACTTTGAATTTAGCAACATACTGCAGAGATCACAGCGATACAAATAATGACGTACCTACTACACAGATCAAGAATTAGCGAAGTAGTTTTACGCATAACAGCGAATTTGTCACGTGTTTACGTCTACCAAATAGTCAGTGCATTAGGCAAAACATGTAGTTGAAGCATGACGCTACCAATGGCGTAATGCTGCGCAATAAATTAAGGTTCAAAGCTGTGTGTAAAAAGCCAGTTTTAAATCATTTCGAGTAAAAATTGGCACCTGTCATATATCGTCAAAATCAGCCATTTTTAGAGTCATCATCCAAAGAGACGCGACAAACAGAATGCTACACTGATGTACCAGGCTGACTAGATGATGTTTTATCTTGCTCATCATCCAGTGTGTTTGTCGCCTGCCGATTTGCCACTGTTGCTACTTTGTTACGCTTTGCACGAATATATGTTAATGGATGGACAGGAAGGAGTCCCGAAAGTCCTGAAACATATATATTTCAGATAAGGTTAAAATATTACTGAAATGGATCGAGCATAGCGAGCGGAGTTTCCTTAAACAGCGCATTATTGCGACAAAAATCATTTTTATGCGTCTGCTCGTCGCATAACACTACATCAGATTGACGAATCTTGGCGATTTTTTATTCTGGGCGTAATACAATGTAGATGTGTGCTCTAAGCTTTCTATTGGCCTTACTCTATGATTTCGTACCTAAATTTTCATATAATCCACACGAATTGTATACTTATTTATTTTGACCATTTGGGGTTCCAAAGGTTTTAGGTCATAACTCTTACCAGAAGCATCACATGGCAAAATAGAGACCATCATAAAGATTTATACCAAGTTATCTAGGGCTATAACTTTGCAGGGCAGAGTTTTTTAGTTATGAGCCAAGGTTTCACAAATGCCCACATATACTCAAAAGGCGATTATCCCCACAGCCTTGGTCCTCTACGCGGCGCCAATGCTCCATGCAAATTAGCCTGATCCCCCTGAGACTCCGACTCTGAAAGCGCGCGCAAAATGTCGGCAAAAACCGATGGAAGACAAAACTGGGAAGCAGGCACACGTCGGGATAAAATTGGCAAAAATTAAAAAAAATTTACTTCCAAAAAATTTCGAAAATTTATCCCCACGCCGACCGGCTGACTCCCTTTTGGGAAGGCCGCAGCAAGTATTCCACTCGAAGCACCGGTTGTGTCACTGGAAGCTCGGACCATGAGCATGTTTGAAAAATTAAATTCCCAATATTTTTAAAATGTAGTCTTTTGCTTGTTGGTGAACGATGGGATTATAGTATTATTTAACCAGCCGTTAAACACATTAGTTCTAATGTTTTAACCTCATTTTGGCTATTAAGCCTGTGTGACGGTACCAGAATAAAATTGGGCGAATTTTGGCACCATAAAATAGTTGAATTTTGTCACTTTTTGATGTCAATGTATGTAGGTCATTACAATATATAGCAAAGGTGTCGACAGAGGAGGTAGGCGGTTTACCCCCTCCTCGAGGATCGAACCCCCAATCCATATTTACCGCTCAAATGTCTTTGACGATATTGCACGAAGAAAAATTTTAGCAAAATTGGTGTAAAATCAGCAAAAATTAATATGTCGGCGCGGAGCGAGATGGGGAAGATCTACCACCTCTTGACTCTCCGCCCACAGTCTACCCCTCTAAGCCGACAGAAGTTCGACAAAAATAGTCTATCTTTATCGGGGTTGTTGAACACAAGAAAAACATCTGCAATATTTGCATGGTATTTACCAAATAAGCAAGTGTCGGAGCCACACAAAGTAAAAAACCACTCTCAAATTAAATTTTGTCTAAGGTTTTGTGATTACTAATTTTTAAAAGTTTTCGGTTTTTTGGTCATTGGGAGAAAAAACCAGCACAAAGCAGTCAAATTTCGTTAATTTTTTATATAAACGTATAATCTAGGTCATTATAATGAATCTATAGGTTAACGGGAATACCGAAATAATGAGATCAAACTGTAATTGCGTGGTTTTCTAGCACATACGACAATACCCTACAATGTAAAAAACACCCCTCAAATTATAATTTTCCCCCCAAAACTTGTTTTATAATTTTAAAGTTCTCGTATTTCTTGGCCATTGGAGCAAAAACAATGAGTTCTACAATTTTGATATGTGAATAAATGGCAATGGCGTTGCTATTAAAGCATTGCCGGTGTACAACTGCCATCGTGAGACTTTAAAAACTCTTATGGAGCTGCATTTGGGAAGACGAAAAGGTCACTAAGTACAGAGTGCCACACTCGCTCAGCTTCTCCTTGGTTTGAGGGCTACTAGTCTAATACTGAATACAGTTTAAATATTAACCTAATGCTGTAGAAATTGTTCCAACTTAAAGTTGCAGGTCTAATGAGCGGGTTCGGCATTTGTTTCTTCTCTCAAAATTTATATCGCTGAAGTTTTCCTTGTTAAACTCTCTCCAACCTTAAACCCCCACTCACAAAGAGCTACAGCTGTATTCGCCGACAATATCTGCCCCTCTCTCTCGCTCGCAACTCCCTGAAAAATCGTTTTAAAATTAAAAACTAAATTTTATTAATTTAACTCGTTTTGAATTATCGCGCGAGATACTAACTCTGAATTCGGCAATCATTTTTGGCAGGTACTATATTAGAACTGAATCAGTTAAGTTATCAGCGCTGTATAAATGCATTGATTTACCGGGTATGCCGTCAATTGACGTAGGAGTTATTCACGTATTTGAGATTGATGAGTTTTGGTTTATGGAATAATCACGGGGATGTATTGAACAAAAGATAATTATTATCCAATTACATGGAGATATATCCACATACAACCGTTCCCACTGGTATGATGCTCAATTCAGTATCGCCTGTCCTATCTGTGGACTAATGGGTACTCTATAGGAACAAACTGAATGTAGAATAGTAAGAAGTTCGTCTTAATGGGTCATGTATGAAATTACATTAACTTAATTGTGTGTTTACCAGAGTATTGTTTATCAAATCATTTTAAAGCATTTTCTATTTACGAAGCTATATACCTCTACATTAATATAATTATTTACCTAAAGTTTTTGAAATACTTATATGTGCTGAATCATGAAAGTATCGTCTGTCTGAATAAATGTAACTGTCTTACACGAGATACATATTAGTCACGCATGAGAATTATTTATTATGACCTGCAGAGTTCAGTATTGAGCTACATAAATAACGTGCTTGGTAAGTTTTACATCGGTATTTCAGGATGATGTATCAACAATATTCATTTGGTCTGAACTATTTGAATTCCCCTAACTAAAGTTTGGAACTGTCTCAGAGTGAATTCTAAGAAACATTCAAGGTGGATACGACTTTGTTACACTTCGCTATTGATTCAGCAATGTACAACACTCGCCAAAAATCACTGTCCATCGAAAGAAATTTGTTCTAAAAACAGAATTTGTTGTTAATCATAATAGTTTCGAAATCTCGGGCAAGTCGATCGTGACTCGATCGCCCGGAATGTGACAGTCATTTCTGGCGCGCACTGTACGTAGCTACTGAAGGTATGAATGCGTATTACATCCAATACCAGAGATACTCTATTCTTCTTTCAATTAATTTATTACTATATAGAATGTCGAGACTAGTGCCGGCTCATTTAACATATAGGTACATTGCTGAATATTTTCGGATTTGACAACTCATGGATAAATAGCACATTATATATCACGGTTTTCGAAACTTACTAGTAATAAAAAGTTAAAAGGCGTTCAAAGGCTTGAAAATCGGTAAAAAATCATATTTGAAATAGAGTCTCTCAACAGTATCAACAAACCTGCAATCAGTTTGTTTATTCTTACGCGTATTAGAGGTTTATTGACTGTAATTAATTAATATTTATATGACAAGCCGTGGATTTGTAGATTCATGCTAATTTTAGCAACATCGACTCAAACAATCCCATAGTAAACGCGATACGTACTAAATATTCAGCAAATTCAGCTGAGAACTAATATAAAATAATTGAAAGGATACACTTAAAGCAGCAGTATAAAAAAGGGTTATTTCACCAGTTTTTCCGGGACCGATAACGGTGTCGATTATTTCATTACTAACCTAAAATTTCAAGTACCGGCTTCGACACGGCGACATCTTGAGCCAACCAATACTTGATGCGATTGATATTTAAAGCTACCAACTTTTCGTTGTTTTCATTGGGGACAGGGTCAAAGGTGCCAACCTGCAACAGCACAAATTATTATATTATAATAAAAAGTCTACAATTAAGTAATATTATAAAGTTTGTTTAACATCTTTATATTTCCTGATTTTAGAAAGCAGGTAAATTGTTAAGAACTTCGACACTATACAGTTTCCTTTTGAACTTACACTAACACGGCGAAATTCGCAGAAATTTCAGTGCAACTTAAGAAATCACTTTCATAAAACAAATGTAGTCATGCGTAAATAAACATAATCTTACCTCTCCAACCAAGTTATTTTGCTAGTTCACGTAAAATTTGTTATGGCTGGCTTCTTGGTCAACAGAAATCCTTCCCATAAATGTTCGCGAACACATTACTCTGGCATTAAAACCAAGTCATTTTGCGTTAACAAAGATTCAATGAAAATTACCAAAATTTTAACGAACGAATTTTTCCGAATTAGAATTAAGCGTCTTTGTTCGCGAACACCAAGAGCTTAACTATAGATAACTTGTTTTCAACATCACAAATACATCAAATTTGTTCGCGAACACTGAATAATTGAAAAGCATGAAACCGCATTTCTGCAAAATAAAATCTCTAAAACTGTGTTCGTGCTCAAGGAATATTTGGCACTTGGATTTGATTCGCTAATATTGTACGATAGTGAAAAAAAACGTACGAAATTCAGCATTTTAAGTGACAAGGGTTTACGACTCGATATCAGTTATTACAGCAGGGTTGGTGGGTTCACCTTAAGTTTACTCACGCAACATGTTTAAAATAAAATAGATGTGCGATATTCGAGATCATAAATACAATACTTGAAACGGAGCGAACGAGGCAGGTGGAATTTTTTCAAATAGCTTTGTTAGCGACAAAAATCGTAAAAAATTTTTGTCTGTCCGTGGAAATCATAGCTTATCACAAGGAAGGATTTTTTACAAAGTTTTATATCATCATAATTCATTCTACTTGTGCCTTTTCACTAGACCCGATCACGTCTTTCGGGTCAATATGGGCATCAAAGGGTCAAGGGTTACTTTTTTAAATTTGGCCATCCGAGTATATATCCTTCGCGACTTACATATAGCTCGAAAACGGCTTTACAGTGAAAATAGAGATCGCTATGCAGAATTGTCTCGTCAAGGGCTACAACTATGTCTATCTTAAGTATTTTTATCAGAGCTGCCGTTTTCGAGCTATGATCCAAGATTTACAAAATACCCAAAAAAAGTTCAAAAAAATTCCAAAATTTTTACAAAACAATATTTTACTTGTTCAGGAAGAACTATGGTATTACTAGTAAACGTAATAAATTACAAAAACTGAACGAAGCAAATTGGAGTGATTTTAAAATTTGCATAAAATTAACTAACTAGCTCACATGATAAAATCATAGAACTTTAAAATTCTCTTAATTCATGATCAGCGACATCGAAAACACCCGAGCTCAAAAAATTACATAATTTTGAGATGATTTTAAAATTTGCATAAAACTAACTAATTAGCATATACGGCCAAGGTTTAAAGCTTCAGAAATGTCATTCGTGAAGAGCGAAATAGGAATCCCAGTGCGCAATCATTTTTTCATTTCTGAGCATTTTGCAAATTTTAAAAAAATTAGCTAACAATATAATAACTAATTAGTATGTTTTTAATATCTTCGCATAATAATAAACACCAGATTCATAATCAGCACGGCGAGAAGTAGTATACGCTCCTAAATAATAGCTTCGCCCCTACTATTATTAATTGAAAAATAAGCAATTTCTGTTTGAAAATGCTAAAAATAGGCTAACGCTCTCAACTAAATAGTTAATTACTAATTTTAACTAAAACAAATTTTGACAAAAACTATAATATGTCTTGCACGTGAAGGATATTAGGCCTTTCGAACAAATTTTTTTAATCGACCCAGTAGTTATTGATTGAAGAGTTCGACGGACGGACAAACAGTGCTGATTTTTCTCCCTCTGGCGAAAACAAAAACGAACAGATGCGCTCCGCTCAATAACGGTGGGGTAGTCACACTCGATCCGTTCCCCCCAATTTGAGAGTTACTAGTGTTATTCAGTAGAAATAAGGAAATTATTGGTGTCTAGTTCTGAAAGGAAATTACTCAAGGTTCTGCTTTGTGAACAGATATGCTATAGCTGAGACAAGCTGTGGTAAGACTCCGCACAACAACAAACAGAAATCAATACCAAGAACGCAGAGATGGTACTTAATTACGGTAAATATGGATATAGAAAGTTTACATGTGGTGATTGACGCAGTTTATGTGAGACAAGCTTACAGCAATACAAAATGCTCAGAATTGCTTATGTTGAGGAGCAATTTGACGCTCAAAACTCCCATACTATAATAACCATATCTCGCAAAACATGTACAAAGTCATCACATATCTCAACACTTTGATGGCTCAAACAACTTTCACATAACATAATGTTACGATGAACAACTACTACAGTGCGATAATGAGAAATAATACGACACGTAGATGTCCTACTTACGTTTTTCACGGTATATAATAAGATTTGGTTTATCTGGCTGTGAAAAGAAATTTGTTGCTGTACCTTTAAAAAATCTATGGTCCAATCATAAATTTAGCAAAACCGCGGAAAATTTTTTTAAAAATTAACCGTAATTCCGATCCCATTATGGTTTCTGGCTTCAACCGGAACGGAAGTCAGAACACTATAATACCTAAAAATACCCGATAATAGATTTTAAGATTGTTGTATGTTGCGCTTGTAGCATAGAATTAGATATGTATCATAGGTGTCGATATGGAGACTAGGGGTTAGCAAAAACAGGGTGAGAACTAGCAAAATTCTGAAAAAATTTTAGCAAATGTAGAAAAATTTTAGCAAATGTAGAAAAATTTTGAGTTCCTAACAATTCGCCTCCCCGCTCACCATCTACTCAGCAGATGGGCCTTCAACACCTATGAATATGTCAGCATATTCGGTACAAAATTATCAGTAACAAGCTAAATCTCTCCCGAATGCAGTACTTGCTCCATCTGATCACCTTCCCATTTTCGCGAGCGTCGGGGTGCTATTACGATTTGATAGAAATGTCTGTTGGCGCAACCAATCCGACCGAGCTGCATAACGTACCGGTGTACCATCTGACGCATAGTAAATATACTTAGCGATACAAAGAAAACTATAATACTAGTAGTTTGTCATATCACCATGATGGTGAATTTTAAGTGCTGAATATGTAATTCGGATATATGTACACAACTATATCGAGCGTTAAATCCAAAACACATATAGCTCGAACGGTTACAGAGATATTACCATTTTCGTGTACACGACCATTGAATAACCCGTGTTGACCCAACTCTGTAGCGCAAGAATGGCAAAAGCAGCACATATTTACAGCAACACAGAGGAGGAATTGCTCTACAAAATAAGACCAAAAACACCCATAGCATGGGCGGTTACATATATATTACAATTTTCGCGCATCATCGACTTCATAGGCCCATGGAAAAACTCGTTTTGCCAACGCCGCAGCCAGGGAGTAACCGGAATTCCGGTTCCGGCGAAAATCGTGTTCCGGTTGCGGTTCCGGCAAAGATTTTCCGGTTTAAAAAGTCCGGTTTAAAAAGTTTGTTTGAAATTTTCCACGTTTTTTGCTTTATCCTGTAATCCAAACATATGTAATATATTATACAATGATCAAGCTCCAATACAACCAAGCAAAAGAAAAGATTAACTAACCAATTTGCCCTGTGAAACGTAAGTAGGGCACATAATTTGAGCAGGAATTTTTCATAATAACCTGCAGGAGTTTGTTAACAAAGCCAGGTCGATGCTTGTAGCAGCTATTTTACACATCCAGAAGTCTGTGAGATACGTTTGAATTAAACCGGTCCAACTCGGTAACAGAGTATGGCTTACGCAGAAGTACTTAGGGTATGCTTGGTTAACATAAATTGCGTCAAGCACCCGCCAGTGCGCTTGTAAGCTTGGTGAATCAGTCTAAATTGAAGTAAACTAACATTATCTGCAACGCACCTAGAAACTGCCTTCTTGGCAATGAACTGTATTTATTGAAACTGTGCGAGCAGTATCACAGTGTGTCTCATTTATAGCATTCTGATTAGAAAGTTATCATCGTTATGATCTAACTGACGGGCACTGTTTGTCCACCGTTAGCCTAAATAGTGTCTCTGACCACTGATCAGAAAATTACCTTCTATCTATTATTTTATCTTAGAATCATATAAACCAATAATTTTAAGTTTCCTACAGAAAAACATGCAACAAACGTATGTGTAGTAAAGGGAGGCGACTGGAGACAGAGCGAAAGTGTGTATTCTACGCTCCAAGCTTTGTAAGCACAATGGATTTGACCCAGTATAGTGTATAGTGGAAGACATTTTGAGCTCTGAATGTCCAGAAACCGACATATTTGATCGATATATAAATATTATTAGCTTCCTCAGTCTTTAAAGTTTCAGAAAGACAATAATACCATCGCAATACATTAAGTTTAATGTAAAAGTTATTTTTAATGCATTTTAAATCCACTATACCTTCATTTCTTCCGTCATCTGTTTTACTATATATAAGTTTCTAAGACCAGGTTCCGGTTACGATTCCGGATCCGGTTTAAATGGACGGTTGCGGTTCCGGTTATTCCCTGGCCGCAGCGTAGATAATGACAATATATAGAACTACATCTATATTATATATACAGTAACATAGTGGATAAATTGCTTTACAAATCAGATCAAAAGCACCTAAATACCTCGAGCGCTTGGAGAGATATTTCCATTTTCGTGCATTTCGGGTCCCATGGGCCAATTAAAAATGCTTTTTGACCCAACCCTATAACGTAAATAACGACAATAGCAGCGCATCATTTTCAGCTACATAGAAAATGAATTGCTCAACAAAAAACAAGAACATCCATATAGAATAATGCGGTTGCGGAGATAACACAATTTTCGTGTATCCTGGGTTCCATAGGCCTACTGAAAAACGTTTTTAACTTATGCCTGCCGTGTAAATGACAATAGCAGCATAACATTTGCAACTGCATAGTGGATGACTTGCTCTATAAAATGATACCAACAACTCCATCGACCTTTTGTACAGATATTACCATTTTCGTGCATTACTTTGTACTCATGGGCCCAGTTTAGAACACGTTTTGCCCCAAATCCTACATCCTAAAAGAGCCGTACAGAAAAGCATTTACATTCTTATAGGGACTTACTTGCTCTATAAAATAAGCTCAATTTCACTCAGATATCTACATCGGTTGTCGGCCTATAAGTAACATGAGTGTTTGGCCTATTCGGGACCTTACCCGAACCCATTTGATCCGCTCTTTTAAAGGGGAAGATGTTGGAATCGGTCCTCGCACCTAAATGCAGGAAAATAGAGATTACAAGCTTTCAAATGAGCATTTTAAATGTGCGAATCAAAGCGTGAGAGACAATTAAAATCATAAGTGTTACCCTAAAATCCAAAATATATCGGACATCGTCTAATTTCACCATTGTCACGGCTAGTAAGAATTCTTCGCTTCGCTCGTTTCACTCACTAGCTTAGAATTCAATTATATGCGAAAAATGTATACAAAATTTTTCATGGGGAATTAGTATTATATTCTACAGATTTATATACGACAATCGGAATAAATTTACTTAATTGTGATGTGTTATTAGATTCACGGCATCCAGCGCTACTGTCATGGAAGCTCAAAAACTCAGAATAAAGAACAATAAACCAAAAACTCTACTCAATTGACGCAATTATTTGCGTATTTCTTAATTCAGTGATGCTTTCGTAACGAAACCCGAAAATACGAGGCAACAACCAAAAAAACTATCTTCATCGTATTACACTACATAAAAATATAGCTGCTATATAATGCACATGTCATAGTAGTCGCCTCAAGCCGGATGAAATAAAATTAATGACGTTTTTCACGCACACGATCGTATGCTTTCGTAACGAAACCCGAAAATGCGAGGCAACAACCAAAAAACTATCTTCACCGTATTACACTACATAAAAAATACATATAGCTGCTATATAATGTACATGTCATAATAGTCGCGTCAAGCCGGATGAAATAAAATTAGTGACGTTTTTCACGCACACGATCGTATCTAAGTTACAATGCAGGTAAAAATAAAAACTTAAAACTAAATTAAATATAGGTTAGCTACTACCCGGAACGAATTAAAAATATGCAAATTAGGAGTTTGAAAGCAAGAAAGAAAATAATAAAAGGGAGGGAGCGGTTAATAAATAAAAAATTGAAAATTTAATACGTTTGTTCTTCCAGGTATTAGTAAGAATTTTTACAGTTTTTGGAAAGGTGTGGGCCCGAAAATCCTCTGGATAGCCTGGGGAACCCCCGATAATTACGACACCACTGTTATGTCAACGGGAGGTAGAGTTGGTGGGTACTTTTTATGACGGCTATCGGAAGTTAAATGTGGAAGAGAATCGTCACAGACGATTGATATGAACGAGGTGTGGCCAGTAGTATTCCGGTGGAGATACTGAGATGGCACGCGTTCTTTGCTTCTGTGATTAGTATTGATGCCGTAGGTGTTGCGCTGCTGCGTGGCTACGTTCGAAACGCACGTGGTTCAGAAATGTGAGAACCAAAGTCGTAGCGGAAAATATTTAATAACAGAACAATATAAAATATTAAAGCATAATGACTGAGCTTTAGCACCCGTCGGATACGCTTGCAGCACTATTCTTTAGTATGGTATTACTAAATCACGTATTTTAATCCGCCGGTAACTTCCACCTGGTTTAGGCTCTATCACTAACTCGGCCACTTCGGCGCACTATTTTCACTCGTTCCTACTTTGCATTGGTGTTAAGGTTAGGTTGTCTACTCTTTATTACTCGTCTTGTGAGGTTGATACCCCCGGCAGGCTGACAAGTGGGCGAGTATTTGAGTGCCTGAACCTAAGCCTTAGATTTACACTAGTACTGCTCCTTATTTAATACAATCGCCCCGGAACGGTTGGCTGACTGCGTTTAGGTCCAGTGATAACAATTAGATTTGGGTTAACTATTACTTAAATACTACTATTTTGAGTTGATACAGCAATATCCCCGCAGGCTGGCACACTGTACGATTATTTAATTACCTTAACCTGAGCCTTAGAATTATGCTTATTACTTGTCGTTACGTTAGTGTAGTCACCCCCGGCAGGCTAGCAGCTTACGCGACTATAAAAACTAGTTAGTAGCGGTCGACTACTATCCAGTTATTTTCTCAGTCCTCAGACCCATAGCAGGTGGCCAACAGGTTGGTTATGAGGTAAAGGGTTTCTCGAGGTGGTTATCCGAATCCGCGCCCCTTCTCGCCCCGGGTCTTCTCAAGAATAGCGCTTCCTGCTAACTGCCCCAGGCAGGCTGACAGCTAAACAAGTCGCACTACTAAAAATTAGGCCTACCTGTACTGCTCAGCCGTGGAGTTCCTCACCCGCCACCGCAGCCGATATTTTGAAATGTTACTAACTAGTAAGTTATCTACTAGTATTATCTCCTAGTAAGACTTACTTCCTACTAAAGTCCCTATGATTTTTAAAAGGAAGGTTAGTATTACTAAATTTATTTAATACTGAAACTTATGATACTTATTTGTACACTACCGATACTCTCTGATTCCACTTCATGAAGGTGCCACCGAAAAGCCGTGTGAAACACAAAATCCAACTCTCTCCACAATACAGCAATTCTCTGCGGAATTAGCTCTAAAGCCCGCTAATAACAAGTAATCCTGGCGAGAACCCGAAAAATTCATGCTTTGCGCAACACTATACACTTGATGAACTCCTTCGGTATTCATAAAACATAACCGCTAAATATAAGCCAGGCTACCTTGTACTGGTAACTATGTAACCCTTGGAGCAATATATAAAAACAATAATACAAAATAAAATGACGTAGTTCTTTATAATAAGTAATTTGATGAACAACTTTTTTTTGGCTTTAGGTAGGGCTTTGTGTTTTTTTCAGGGTGGTTGGGTGGGTTTAGGCCTAGAAATTCCGTTGGTCTATAAAACCAGCGACATCCCCGGTTGAGAATCTTACACTGATGCCCTTCTTTAGTCCCAAACCAGATGCATGAGCGCTCTCGAGAGGCTAACTGGGGACGTTTTTAAGAATTGACCGTGGCACACCACGGACCGAAGTCCTTAATTCTCCTCTCGAACTCACGCCCGCAGCTGTTTTTATCCCGGTTATTTACATGTTCTCGTTTTTCTTTTCTTTCATTTACCATTTACCCCTCCGCTGAAAACGCGTCTACCACTGATGCTCTAATTCCCAACTTTATTTCTTCTATTAACCGGCTGATATTTCCGTTCCTTTTCTTTCTGTTAAATCCATCCTATTTTATTTTCTTCTTTTATAAACCTTCCTGGTTTACTCTTCTTTCTATTCCTTGTCCAAGGGGTGTTTCGTCGGTCTTGAGGGGTCCCCCAAAACATAGCTCCTATAAACATAATGATCAATAAAAATACAAGTTAAGATATTAACAACAAAAAATTAACAATATTTTTCAGTTTATGGCGAGGCTTCTTCTTTGATCAAAGCCAGTTCATTCGGTTTGGTACTATTCTTTGGTCTAATAGTTCTTGATAGTCTCTGTCGATCATGGCAGTGATTTGATCGTCTCTATCGATCTTGGCAATAGTTGGGGTTCATTTGAGGCCACCGGATTTTCTTCGGGTCGACGGGCCTCCGCGTCGTTGTGGTAATTGCTCACCGGTTGTATTTTGTGCCCGTTCTTTATCATGGTCGTCGTTGATCCAATCCCTATTACTGTCCCTAATTCTTTCGGTTGCTTTAATTTGTCTTTGTCACACCGATCGGTTCTTTGAGTTTGTACTCCAATTGCCGTTGGCATCGATTCTTTGTCATAGATAATACACCGGTTCTATTTTATACACCGATGTCCTTGTCATTTGCTCGGTTCTTTGTCCGTTTATATCTATTGTTCGATTCATTGCTGGTATCATTGTGCCGCATTCTTTTTATGGTCATTATCCGCTGCCCTTTTTCCTTTATCGGTCCCCATCTTATTGATAATTATCGGAAGACATAAATTCCGAAGGTCTCAGTGCTCCCGGCAGGCTGACAAATGATCCCTTCTTCCTTCATTGTCTGCTTTCCTCATCAACTAAGATTTGGTGAGGAAGCAGGCACCTGCCAGGCTCGTCACCTCCTCCACCTCATCGCGTTGTTATAGTTGCTCGATGCATGGTAGTATGCCTTGTGGGTTTTGTGTATCCAGGGATTGTTGTTGTGCCCCATGAATTCTCTACAAAATTTCTTCTCTCTTATTTCCAATGAACCAACGAATTCTTTTCTTCGGTTTATTGCATTCTTCCTCCGTGACTGTCTTTGTGTTGCGGGTTCTTGCTTTTATGTTACCAAAGGCTATCCCGTTACTGACCCACGTTTCGTTGTCTTGGAATATTCCTTTTGTCATCTTGCCCACCGTATTTTAGACTACCTGTCTTTTGGTTTGCTGCCGTTCGTGATACTATGTATTGTATGTGGCTATCCATTATATCGGTATAATCCAATGTTATCGCCATAATTTTTGATAGGCTTTGCGTTTGTCCAAAATAATTCTTTAATTTTCCTGTTATCCATTCTTGGATGTACTGTCAATTCAATAATTATTCAATTCCGATTCAATTAATATTTTGGTCCATTTGTTTTATACTTCGTTTGTAGCCTTTTCAACTCATTACAGGAATAATCTCGGTTTGTGCCGGATTCATCTGTCTTTCAAAATATCGCTGTTCGCTCCACAGTTGTTATCTTTGTAACGGCCATCCTTCAGCAAGTATTTCTATCCACTGAAATACTTCTTCGTTTAAATGTTTGGCTGGAATGTCGTGTGGTATTTGTAGAAATTCTGTTTCCACTTCTACATATATCTCGGGATCACTTCTTCGAGTGCCTCGTTCTTTTTCCACTTGCCCACTCTGACTTTGTCCTGCCAATCAATGCAGTTCTTTTATATTTTCCTGCAATTCTTTAATAATTCTTTAATTATTCGCCTTTTGGCTGTTGCCTGGTTCTGCGTCTCAACCAACTGAGCTTAAATTCCCATAAATTCTTCCAATGCTATTGTCACTTCTTGCGTTATCGTGATAAGTTGGGCGTTTCTTGGCCAGTTCTCAGTAAATCGTACGCCGCTTGTAATGCGTCTTCATTCCGTCGAATTAATTCGTTTAGATTACTGATCTGTTCTTGGTTTTGGTTGTGTAATTTACTCCATTCCAAGATCACAGTTTCTTTCTCTTGAATCTGTTGCTGTTGTTGTACCCGCTCCACGATTAGTGTGTCCAATGCTGGAATTATGATAAATGTTGTTCTGGCCACGGTGTTTCTTGTATTTTTGTTTTCATTGATTCTCGTTTGTATCAAATTGGTCTTGGTTTACAATGGATTGTGTTCGATTCGTACTAGGTCTAATTTTATTTTCACCGATTACTTTAGTTTTTAACTCGGTTGCTGTCGTTGCTCTTGCACTTGCTGGATCTCGACTGTGCTCCGCTCTACACCGATTGTTTCTTGGTCATTAACTGTGATTGTTATCGGTTGTGCCAGCGGAATCTCCGGTTCGTCTTGATCGAAGCTTGGGCATATTCGTTTGAACTCCATGGTGAGAGTCGCATGCTTCTTTATGAATTGTAGGTGCCTTTCTTTTTGTTGTTGCAGCTTTTGAATCGCTTACCGGATTTCTTTTTCACGGTCTTCTGTTGTTGCGAATAGTTGGTCGATGCTTGATTGTTCTTGAAACGTCTCAGTATACGTTTCTTGAAGGCTTCTTCTTTCTTGCCTTTGTTCTTGTCTTTTTGGTTCTGGCGTATTCGGGTCGAATTCTCGCATTATTTCTTCGATTTCTTTAGTTAAATTTGAGCTTATTGTTGTTTCTTGCGCCTTTTCGTTTGTCATCGTTATTCGTTCCCGACATTCTTTTTCGTTGCCGGTTCCTTGCAGGTTGTTGTGCTAAGTGGCGTTCTCTGAAGTGGCATTTTAATATTAAGGATTTAGACAAGCTTACGTAGAACGTCCAGGTTATGTATAAATGCTATTACCGTATAAGTATTTTCTATTTTGGCTTTGCCTTATTTAGGGCTAGGGGTTAATTTTTGGTGTTTCGAAAATTATTGACCACTTTTATTTTATTGAAAATTTGCCCCACTTTTACACGAAATCGTGGTCACTACGTTATTTTTGGTGTTGTCACATGGGTAGGGGTTGGAATGGGATTTTTCCTTATGACGGCCATCGGTATTAAAGCAGAGACAGGATTGGTCACCTGAACGCTGTGTGGTCCGTAGTATGCCGGTGGGACGTTCTAGCTGGCGCACGTCCTTCTTTGCGTGATCAGTACTCGTGCCCTATATTTTGCGTTGTGGCTTACTTCTTGCTCAGCTCGATCACTCCAGTAAGTATACTTGAAAATCAAACACGTAGCAATTAATGTTTAGTACAAAACCGGATAAAAGATTAAGGCACAACAATTGGGCTTTTAGTACCCGCACGCTGTGACAAGTGATGGCTATTTGAGTGGTTAAAATCCATCCCAAGGTTGATATCCGCCGTAGTATTCTTCGGTACCAGTAATCTCTGATCACCTATTATTCTTTGCCTGATTCAGATGTTGGCACTCCGACGAACACGTACCTAAATCTATAGCGTTAGGGTTAGTTAGCTACTATCCTATTAAGCCTCATGTGAGGTTTATACGATCGCCCTTGAATGGCTGACGACACACGTTAACCTTAGATTTACGCTAATAAATTCCTTATTTACAAGTTAAGGCTTAGAAATAATCCGTTTTGCCTCGTACACTCTTTGCACAATACTTCCGGAGAGCCGAGTATAAGCTTTTCTTCTAATACGTGACAAAAGTTCAAAAAGCCGAGTATAAGCTTTTCTGATCCGGGTTTTATACCAAATGATCAGAACACCACATACTATGGTCCTTCGTACACCGTTCTTTGCATAATCTTGGATTTGAGCTTTAAAAATTTACCAGAAGCCAGTTAAACCAATAGTTATAACATAATAATCAACTTCAAAAAACAAACATTCAACTCAGAGCGCATATACACCCGACTATATCCGCCAACTTGAATCTAGCTATCTGTAGCAAGGTAACCTTCCACTAATTAAAAAATAAAAATCACTAATAGTTATGCCGATACACGTAAAACGTCAAAGCCGCATCTGTTCCGAGCGAAAACCAAGACTAACTAAAATTAAAACTTAGAACTTAACTATACATTAGCTAGTGAGTGAAACGAGTGATTTTATGCAAATTAGCTAATATATAGGAACTAAAATTTATAAAATATTGGATTTTATGAAAACCAAAAAGCTATGCACCCGTATAATAAGGAAATTTATGAAAAACGGATTTTGAACCCAAAAATTTCAAAATTAGGACCTGGGTAGCCTTCTGAAACACTGACAGTAGCCTAGTGTTATTTTATAAGATTTTGACGTGGGTAGGGTTGGTGGGTAATTTTTACTCTGACGGCTATTGGAATTAAACATGAGAAAAGACTCGTCACTCGAAGATGTGTGTTCGTACGCGTGGCCAGTAGCATGCCGGCGGAAATATTGTATATCTTTTCTCGATGCGCGCCTATTCTACCTCTGCGTATTTTAGTTCGTATGGCGCTGCAGCGTATCTACTTCGATTTGCAAAGTACACGGCGTCAGCATAAAACCAAGAAAGCCAAAGTTAGAATGTGTATATATTTGAAATTAGTATGATAACTTGTTATACGCCGGGTTAATTTTAAGCTGCTTCAAACACCACTATACCTTGCTAGTTTTTGAATACTTTCAGCCACTCGCATCAACGATGCACCGTTGCAATTTCGCTTAGATTTTGATTCGTTTCACTTCAATTTTGGCTAAGTGAGCCTTTTTTGTATTTTCTCAAACTCAAAGTTGAGCGCACTATTGTTGCAAATAGTTACTTGATAAGCTAGCTTTACGTTAGGCATTAATTACTTTTCCTCTTTTGAGGTTTGTACGAAGCCTTCGGGATGGCTATGTGAGTTTATCGGCCTTCTCCGCGGTACGTTTCTTACTAAAACGCAACCGACATCTCCAATGGTGGCCAGAGGGATAGGGGTGGAAGCTGAGAGCGAGTTCGAGAATTGCCCAAGAAGAAGTGAAATCAAGAATGAGGGGTAAAAGCCACCAAGGGATGCACCGGTCTACCAGCGGTCGGAGATACCCTTTATCACTGGATGAGAGTTGCGCGAGTTTCCAACGGTAGACATGTCATTGTCCCGGGCAGGGATATCAAGTTTAGGTTTATGTCTGGTGCTTGATTTTGAACTAAGATGAGTAGGCCGTGTGAACATATATAAACTAGAATAAATTACAGTTAACCCAATTGTGCCTTGCAACCTACACAGACTTAAACCATTGGTTGCACTAAAAAGTAAATTACTATGGGATAAAAATTGTGAGTTTAGGTAAAGATCGGATTGATGCGTTCGGCATCCTTTTAGGTGTGGCCTTTTCAGAATTAAGCTAAGACTAAATTGGATTTTGGTTAGCAAAACTGCATATCCGTGCTAATACTGACTATACCCTGGCGAGTCCGGAGAACATGCCGTGGGTAACGAACCCACACTAAAGACGCCTAAATAGAACCAAGGAATTCCAAAAACCAAAATGAAAATTTCAACCAACGCTATCGAACGTGAGCACCCGGCCCCTCAACGGCTGCACCCTGGCCAGTCCGAATGACAGGCCATGGGTCACTGAGAACATCCCGGAAGAGAGCAAGTCAAGACATTAAGCAGAACTTTGCAAAAGTTTGAACTGCACAACCGAACAAATCTAAGACCCGACTAAAGAAGTCCCAAAAAGAGCCCGCAAAGTTAAAACAAAAAGTCCAGAAAACAACGCCAGAACATTGTGAACCAAAACAATAACCAATTCAGAGGCCACCCAAATAATCCCGCCTGGTGGTGCCGTGTCCGTGTAGACTAGCACACACCCCTAGGTTGAGAACTTACCAGAACGTGTCCGAGATCACCGGTTCTGGATGTAATACTTATAAATTTTATGCAGAATATCTTAGGCGCAATGTCACTACGGCGAAAAGTCCGCATAACAATCCCGTAGTGCGTAGTAAACAGAATTCGAATAAATTTTGGCATAATTCTCAAAAAGTAGAATTGAAAAATTTGAATCAGAAAGTCTGTACGAAGAAACTTTATCATGGGTGGTGGAATCAGAGTGGAAGTGAACTATACCAGTTCTGAAGGCATCCAAGCTCTACCCCAGCTCGACAAGCGGCCCGAGCCGAGCTACAGGCTGGAGCTAAAAGGGCTTTCCATAAGTTTGTTTACTTGTGAGTACACACGGCTTTTTACGTTGCCTACACAAAGTAAAGATGGGAGCTTTACCTTTAGAGATCGAATATTAAGATAGCAAAATTGCACTAGGACGATAAAGCTACAACTATTTACAATTCGTCTGAAAATAAAAAGTAACACTTTGTAATATTGAGGTTAACAGCCAGTTGAGATAAAAGCTTTTGCTAACAACTTTAACCAACATTACCAATAAAGTGCCAACCAAGCAGGTACTGAGAAAATAATGTGGCCCTGCCATCTTAACCTTATTACAAAAGAGGGTGTCTGCGTTGGTGACCCGCACCGTTTAATGTTGGTAAGTAACAGCTAGCAACCTGCAAGTGAAATAAAGAAAACAAAACCATCAGCTCTTGCTGGCTTGGTAACACACGCAGTCATATAGTAGAAATTTTATTGCCCGGAATTAGCTGGAAAGTTTAAAAATTTTATGGTAACATGGTTAGAAAACAACAAAAGAATATAAAGCAACAACTTAACAAGAAACCCCTGGCCTTATGCACCAGGTATAACAATGATAACATATTTCTCACATAGTGATATCTGAACAAATACCCAAAAGTTTCGCACTGCGTACCCCATTTCTTATAACAATTTTTATAACTTTTTGAATTTTTAGCTAGTTTAGAACAATAGCGTGCGATCATGCATTATAGGATACATGTACCGTAAATTGTACTACCTGGAGTGTTCGTGTGTTTCGTGAACCTGAAAAACTAAAGAATTTTATGTGTTAGTGTTAGTGTTGAGGGACAAGTGACACAGGATTTTCCCCAAATAGAACGTGGGTGTTGGCCCATGACTGCCAAGCCCCCTAAGCGTATAATTTCCCCGGCCTGTGCATTGGACCACCCCTAGGCGAGGCTTGCGCTAAGACATAGTTCCGACAACTATGTCCCACCCTAAGGAAGGTTTGCAATGTCACAGCCTTCGACGATAGAGCAGCCCATGGTGCGGCAGCCTGGGGTCCAACGGGTGGTAAAAGGTGCCGGAAAGGTAAAAAGACCAGTCCCACCCAGAGGTTCCCGTTTAAGGAATGGGCTGCCCTTTTTCTGGTCTGCCTTATAACCCGGCTAGGGCTTACTATGCCTAGCACACCCGCCTCCTCGGCAGGTTCCAGAAATGCAGGTAACCTCCTGCCAAGTCACTGTAGGTGAGCCTAGGTTTATTTATGTATGTATGTGTGTGTGTAGGTGTATAGGCATGAGGGCATCATGCAGGTCTATGTGGGACGGTACTAGACTAGTGAAGCTGCCCTAGAGCTAGAAAAACATTGCTAGCGAGGTTCGCACACACGTCGTCAAAGAAGTAGCCTAATCACTAGTCATCCCTAGCAGGATAATACAAGAATTGTTGTAAGATACTCTTATCAAATTACTAATTAAACCGAGAAAGAGTATTCTAGGAACAAAAGGAAATCGATAAACACAAGAAATATATATATGAAAAAAAACCGTAATTCGTAACAAAACTACAACGCACTGACTTAATACATCTTGTCGTCCCACAATAATAACAACACAGTATATATGCATATGCAACTAACGATAATACACTGATCCATACGTCGACGACGAATAATGTTACTCAAAACCAACTGTGTAGCTATCCTACACAACAGCAACAATTATTAGCTAACTAATTTTATTTATTAATAATAATAATATAAACTAATAATAATATTTTGAAAATTTTAAGAAAATTTTTGAAGAGTTTTGGGTGAGAAATAGGGTTATATAGAGGTATCCCATAGGCGTTAAGTATATTTCTGGATAGGGATAATTAAGGGGAACCCCATTTGGTCATTTTAGAGAGTTAAGAAATCGTATGTAGTTAGGAAAAAGTCAAATGTTGATGTAATTGGTTTTGGGGAGATAATGGTGGAAATCAGCGGATTTTTACCCGATGAAAATAGGATAATAGTGAGATTAAAGTATTTCCTGAATGAGAGATAATATCACCCGACCGGGGCTGAAAGGTAATTCACCCCAGCGGAACGGGATAGTTATAAATCAAGGAAAAATGTGTTATTTAAATAAAAATAAAGAAATTTGCAAATTCCTGGATTTAAAGTCAGTTTTAAGGGGTAATATGTTGAGAGGGAGTGGAAAACGAAGGAAGAAATATGAAATTTAGATAGTTTCTCCCTCCCGGAAATAAATGTAGGAGTCGTCCCTATGGGAGAATGAATATCCCCCAGGGAAGGATAAAGAAGTTGACTTTAATTTTGGTAATTAGGTCAAAACCTATGAAATATTGTCTAGGAGGGAGGAAAATACAAGGTTGGACCTGCCCAAAAGTTGACATCCCCCGGACCCGACTCCTCAACGTCCCCGTTGAGTATGTGATCTAAGGAGCAGGTTAAGCTTGTATTTGAAATTTTTATCTCTATTCGATAGAAATTTATCTTATAGTGAACCCATATATATTAGAAACAAAGAATAATCACCTGTTATACATCTTGAAAAACAATTAACAACGTTAGATATATAAGGCATTAACGAAATGATTATAATGAAACATAACATATTATGCCAACAAAAGTAAAGTATTAGGGCAGTAAAGGATTAATACTGAGCAAACATATTACACACCGTAAACAATTAAAGTTATTTAGACATAATGTTACATCAAACATTGAATTACACAAAACAGTTACCCGAATCAATGATACAAAGCGATTTAGAAATTTTTAGTTCGTACTAGTCCCAAACCCGTTTCATTGAAATATAGAGAATGCTTTTATAACTATAAAAATATTGGAAATAGTTTTATTGGTTGCCAAAGCAAAGAAAATGGTTCCATAAACCGAGTTATAATTCGTGAGTAAAACTTAGTTGAAAAATGATATTGTGATTTTGGTTCTACCTAACCTGAAATTCATGCATGTTAACATTTGAC
>JASANE010021464.1:0-53704 GCA_030248225.1 Trileptium ribeirensis
TCCACTATACCTTAATTTCTTCGTTCATCTGTTTTACTATATATAAATTTCGAACACCAGGTTCCGGTTCCGGTTTAGATGGACGGTTCCGGTTGCTGGTTCCGGTAAATTTCAGATCCGGTTATTCCCTGGTACTAGCTTATTAGAATTAAATATTAATAGATAAATATATTAAGAGTACCACAATTATTTGAATATACCAAGTACGACCAGGACAGGGCGTAACCGGCATTCCTGTTCCCGCAAAATTCGGGTTCCGGCTAATTTTTGCCGGAGTCGAAATTTCGGTTCCAACACCTATGGATTTCTGCACGGCGAAATTTGTAATAAAATTATTCCTTTTCCAAGTCAAAATTTTTTGAAGAAAAACCATATGCAGCAATATTCTCGATTTTATATCATAAAAGAAAATATTTTATGTTTTTGTGTTCCGTCTGGTACCTTAATTGGCTCTTTAGTTTCCCAACAGCCCTTTTTCCATCTATAATAAACAGTTTATAGGGCACAGAACAATAACTCGAATCAATGGAACAGCATGTTTATATTTTTTCGATATAAACTCTTTAGCACAGAATTTGTTAGCTATGATATTTCCCAACGGCTCCCGCTTACTAATCTTCAAAAAACGTCAGTAATTTTCATGTGCTCGACGGGGTATACAACATGGAACAATATTCATGGTTCAACAAAAGAACGATATGTAGAAACATTCGAAATCTATAAATAATAGATTTCAAGAATTAGTCTATATAATATAAAAAAAATTTACGGCGTAGGGCCCTATGACATACCGAATTGGCTGCTTTCCACGTAAGCACCACTGCATTTCTGGTAGCCAGTTATTCCCCGGGAAATTTAAAGGGGATTGGAGGCGACCCCCTAACATTCTCGTTTAGCGATTTTTTAATCACATATTCATCTGACAATTATTTTTCAAATGACATGTTTTGTAATTCGATTTGACTATATATCGTGCATTATAACTGCTAGTATGTATTCTTTTGCCTTTACTGCAGTGCTAAATATATAATATGCAATAGATATGCTATATATCTATAGAATACATATACATATTCTATTGATTTAATACACTCAATATGGTGCTCTCATGTACAACTAAATGAGAAATGCTAAAATTTAGCATTTTTTCGAAATTTATTATTTATAGCCCCATGCAGCACCGGAAGAGTAACAACGTATCCAATGTACTTTAAAACAATGAAACCAACACGTTTAACTCGCTAAATCACCATACATGTCAATCGATCGTCCCAACAAACAAGATCATCATTAATGCTTCCTTTTGTTTTACCTTATATAAGACCGGTTCCAGTACCGACAAAATCGCAATTCCGGTTCCGGTTTTTCGCTGGACCTGACATATATAAAACCCGAATCTACATAGAAGGTTATTTCACTCTCACGTATCTATAAGAAGTGAGATTTTTAGTTAGGACTGAACACATATATCCGTAAGAAACTGGAACCATAAGCTTATATTACAAATCTACATAAGGTGAAACATGTGTAGGGAAAATAAACTTTATATGGCTTTGAAATCTTCTAAACATATCTCTCCAGTAGTCCTAAATGTATTGCCTTTCTAGTAATGTCCACGAGTGTCAATTTTTTGACCCATATGGTTTCTAAGGCATTGGCTATCCACCAGTATGACGAAAATCCGTTCCGCTATTAGATCTCCACCGCACTGAATTTAGAAGCCACGCATTGAGTGCACTGTAACTAACTTCCGCCGATTCCCATCAAGTTACTAGACATACTAGTGAAGCTCGCTTGCGGGCCAGAATTCGAGTAGTGAGAACAATTTTTGACACTCGCAATGAGCTTGTCGGCCCAGAAAACCCCATATCCGACACTAAAACCAACAATAAACACATATTCAGGTGCTTTTCCCATGACTTCTCACCAGAAATTTCGAAAACGTCATTTTTTTATGCCAAGTATGAACCAGAAGTGTAAAAAATATTTGCCCAACAATATTTTTAACACTTGGAATGAGTTTATCTGCCCAGAAAACGCCATATAAGATACTAAAAGCAACAATAAACACACATTCAGATGCTTTTCCCACGACTTCTCACAAAAATTTCGAAAACGTCATTTTTATGCCAAGTATGAACCAGAAGTGTAAAAAAATATTTGCCCAACAATATTTTTAACACTTGCAATGAGTTTATCTGTCCAGAAAACCCCATATAAGACACTAAAAGCAACAAAAAACACACATTTGGTGCATTTCCAACGACTTTTCACCAAATATGAAATTTGGCGCCAACTATAAGCTTATAGATTCCAGATTGGGAAGTAGTTGAAAAACTTTTTAATAATCATTGGAAAGTCCTGGTAAAGCTACATGTAATAGGCCTATTAGTTTTCGGATTCCTCATTTACTTATTGAGAAAATTCGCAAAAACTGGAGGGGGTGCCCGAAAAATGAGCCAAAATGACGTCATGTTGCCCCATAACTTTTCCCACGGGAAAAAATTCAAAAATCGGGCTCCGTTACTACACCTAAATCGCCCATTGCGGTTCGAATGAGCTATCGTGCATCAAAATCCGCCCAACCGTTATCGAGATCCAGGTGCGACACACACACAGACAGGACCTCCTCATCCCCCTCCAGAGCCAAAATTGAAACTTCTCGTTCCACTCGCTCGCGCTTCGCTCGCTCATTCCACTCGAATTCAATTAGTATAATATGTTATGTAATTGAATTCGGAGATGGAGAAGCGCTAGCTTCGGAATCGAAGAATTCTCACTAGACCGCACTATGGTAAAGAAGATGGGCGTCCGTTTATTTTTCTCTGTCAACAGGACTTCGTTATCTCAACATAAACCGATATGGACGTGTGAGGCTCATATGAAAGCTACAATACTCTAGACGTGCCTTTTGGAGGTTTTATTCCGATTCCACGCACCCAGGTCCCACCACAGGGGGTCAAAGGTGGCTACCCAGGCGTACATGGCTAAAATGGGCCATTTTTGCTCATATCTCAGCAACCCTTGAGCCGATTTGAATCATTTTGATATCGAAATATGTGTTCTAGAAAGCTTTATTTATGGGTATATAAATTGTTTTGGTCGGGTCTCTATGGGGCATGGGGGACTTTAGCAAATTGTCAAATTTCCAAAATTTCGGTCAAACTTTGTCGAGGTGTAGCTTTGTAACCACTCAAGCGATACGAAAGAAATTTGGTGTGTGGATAGAGCTACTGTGGGCCTACATTCAAGGTGTCAACAGATTTTATGTAGGACACCTGGTTCGATTGGGATTTGAGGCCAAAGATGGGCCCGACGCTATATGTAGTCATCTGTGACATTACCACTTCTAACGGTATATTAATAGATTTATGGATCAAAATAAGTTCATATGGGTTTTCGGGGAAGCTGATTTCAAATCTTCACCGTATTTAAACGTATCTCTTCGTGTGGAGGTAGTTATGTCAATGGGTGAGACAAGGCGAGTGGTGCGAAAGGGACGAGTGTCATGGGGTCTGTAGTAGCAAATTCTGTTTTGTGTTTTCTGCGCTACTGTGCTTTTGTTAAGATTCTTATATATACATAGATTACATACATATGTTGTTCGCGATTCGTAAGCTGTTCTGAGATAGAGTTAACCATCGTAGGATGCGTATTAGATAACTGACTATCAGATTTGCTACATCTATGCCTTATTGAACAGCAGATTAATAAACATTTTTTGTTGAGTTACACCTTTGTGTCGTAATAGGAATGTATTTTTAATGAGTTGTTCCACTGTATGTTAACGTTACAGTTTCTCATTTCTCCGCATTTATACACTTGGCATGTCGCCAAGATTCTAGTTAAATAGCTGGCCTGTCGAGAGTTGTGACCTCCACTTTCCGTATTCCTCATGTTCGACCCCCAGTTCCATGTTCAACTAAATCCTAAAAATTTTTATGTCTCCATGTTTATGTTTTTGCTTGCAAAATATTTTTAAATATTAATTACCACTATTTATAATGCTAAAAACTCGTTTTATAGCTTGAAAATACATGAAAAGTATTTTTAAGCAAAATTTATTTCCCACCCTTTGACATTTTCCCTTAAAATAAACATAGTGGGCCCCCGAAGTCCCCGCTTTTCGATGGGCAATGGACAGGCGAGAATAGGAGTCTTGTGGAAATATTGATTCTGGTTTGAATAATAATTACTCATCTTGTACATTCTCAATATTTTTTGTGCTTTAATTAAGCCAAGTTGTAATAATACTCCACGAATTTAACAATAAATATAACCTAACCTAGCACGCTTTCAGTAACACAGTTCCCATCGGAGTTGCGGAAGCTATGCTTAACTAGAGTACTAAAAGTTCTTGAGACAATCTATTTTAGAAAACAATGTAAAATAACCGAAACTGCTTACGTTGCAGTGATATATTTAGGTTCAAAAGTTTCAACTTGTATACAGCTCGACAAGCCATGTTATGCTATCTGTATTAGTTATGTAAACTAGTAGCACGTTATTCCAAGATGATGAATTCTGAGCACTCAATATGTGAATGAATTCTGAGTAGTGAGTGAAACGAGTCGAGTTGACATGCAAAGAATTCTCACTGGGCAGAGTGGTAAATTTTGACGATGCCCGTTTCTGGTTTTGGGGGGTAACTCAACTTTGCCAGAACCGATTAACTCGCGATGGCTCATTCGAAAGCTTAAAGTCTTTATTTTTATCCATTATTTAGATGCGAATGCGGATTCTAACTACTCCGGGTCGTAAAAAAGGTCGAAGCTCCTTAAGTTGGATCATAAAAGCGTCCGACACAACATGTTTGGATGTATCGCAGCAAACAGTACAAACATTTCGACCAAACCAGGTTCATTTTGTGGAGCAATTAAGGCTCCGTGAACTGTAAAGCTTTTGCACTATGTAACCCTTGGGTCCACAATCAAGGTCTAAAGGGTCTTTAAACGGCCCAAGCAGGTTTTTTTGTGTTTTTCTTAGTGCAAAAGTTCACAGTGAAATTTCAAAAAACACACCTAAATTTAAAAAACACAAAATTTAGCACAACTGACCTAAAACGCTACAAAAACAAGATTTCGTTCATATTAAATTCTTATACTATAACAAGGAACCTAAGTCTATAAATTCTGAAATATGAAATAATTAGTGCTAAATAACTGATTGGTACACTGCATAAATATATAACGCATGCATTAATATAAAATTTCTAGTAGCCGGTGCCGATTATTTATCATTGTTTAACCTTCCCTGTAATGCCATAACAAGGTATTTTGTATTTGCGGGTTAATTAAAAACACAGGTAAATTTCAAAAAGCACACATTTTAGCACAGCATGAATTTTGAAAAAAACCCTGGGTCCAACAGACCCAGAATACACGAAAACAGCAATAGCTCATGAACGACTTCATACTTTGTACAATTTATCCTCTAGCCGACGATTTAACGCTGTGTTTATTGCCTATGCTCCGGTGTTGGGCCACAAAAGGTTTTCGAATGGGCCCAAGACTCAAAATATACTAAAATAGCAACATCTCCTGAACCGCTCAAATTTCATAGGTGTTATTAGGCTCACTTTTGCACAGCTATTCACTCTCTACTTAGTTGCATATGATTATCACTTTTGCCAGTATTTATGCTGTAGGGTTGGTCAAAATGGGTTTTAGAATGGACACAAGAGAGCCAAAATACACGAAAATGGCAGTATCTTCGTAGCGCTCGAGCCGTTGTATTGGTATGACTTTGTAGATCAATTTAGCATCTACATAGGTACAGATCATGCACCGCTGAAATCATTATTTACGATGCAGGGTTGGGTTAAAATGAGTTTTCATGCAAAATACACAAAAATGGCAATATCTTCAGAACCATTTCAGATTTGGGCTGATTTTGTAAATCAATTCATCCGCTATGGTGATGATATGCCATTTTAATCTTTATTTACGCTGCAGTGTTGGCTTAAAATGGGTTTTGAATGAGATCAGTATTCAAAATACACGAAAACGGCAATATCTCCACAACCACTAGAGCTGTATATGGATATGGTTGGTAGATATATGAACGGCAGTATCTTCCTAGCGCTCGAGCCGTTGTATTGGTATGACTTTGTAGATCAATTTAGCATCTACATAGCTACAGATCATGCACCGCTGATATCATTATTTACGCTGCAGGATTGGGTTAAAATGAGTTTTCATGCAAAATATACAAAAATGGCAATATCACCAGAACCATTTCGGATATTGGGCTGATTTTGTAAATCAATTGATCCTCAATGTACTTGCGCTGATGATATGCCATTTTAGTCTTTGTTTACGCTGCAGTGTTGGCTCAAAATGGGTTTTGAATGAGATCAATAGATTCAAAATACACGAAAACAGCAATATCTCCACAACCACTCGAGCTGTATGGATATGGTTGGTCTCATTTTATACATTGTAAGTCCTTGAATACGCACTGAGCTGGCATATCTGCTCAACTATTATAGCAACGCAAGCTGTGTATGTCTCTCTAAATTACATATTCAACGCTCACAGTACTCTACTTTGCGATAAGACAAGCTACTAGTTATGGAAACGCATATAACTATATTAAGCATTAAATTACAACATGGGCCACCAAACATCAGCCACGTTGCTTGAAAATTTGTGAAAATATACCGATTATTGTGCTCGCAATTTGCAACGAAACACTGGAAAAATAAATTATATATACTGTGCAAAATGAAACTAAAAACATGCCCATATAGCACAAGCAGTTGCAGAGATAATACAGTTTTTGTGTATTTCGGGTCCACGGGCACATTTAGAAACAGCTTCTGCCACAACCCTGCAGCGTAAATAATGACAATAGTAGAACACCATTTGCAGCTACCTAGAACACAAACTGCAGACAAGATGAGACACCGTGCTTCCTCTACGGGGAAAGGGGTTGTCCCTTCATGCCCGTCCGCTCACCCCCATTGGCCACCTCCCCCTTGAAACTTTGACACCCTTGTGATTTTGACCACGAGAAACTTTATATAGGCCATTGTAAGGTGCAAATTCAGGGATCTCTGGCATTTTTGGGCATGTCAGTCGTAGAATGCGGTAAGACTGACACAGAGATGTATATATATACGTACATAAAACAGCGCCGTTATGCTGCTGCATCGCGCACTTCCAAAACGCAATGCCCATGCGACCCCGGCTATCGTAACCTCAATGGCGGACATAATAGGTTCGTTTTTTGTCGGTCGGTCTCAAGAAGCTATGGAGCTTAGCAAACCGCCAGGGAATAACCGGAACCGAAATTTACCGGAACCAGTAACCGGAACCGTCCATTTAAACCGGATCCGGAACCGGAACCGGAACCTGGTCTTCGAAATTTATATATAGTAAAACAGATGATGGAAGAAATGAAGGTATAGTGGATTTAAAATGCATTAAAAATAACTTTTACATTAAATTTAATATATTGCGATGGTATTATTGCCTTTCTGAAACTTTAAAGAGACTGAGGAAGCTAATAATGTTTATTTATCGATCAAATATGTCGGTTTTTGGACATTCAGAGCAAAAAAATGTCTTCCACTATACACCACTGCGTATACTGCGTCAAATCGAATGTGCTTACAAAGCTTGGAGCGTAGAATACACACTTTCGCTCTGTCTCCAGTCGCCTCCCTTTCCTACACATACGTTTGTTGCATGTTCTTCTGTAGCAAACTTAAAATTATTGGTTTATATGATTCTAAGATAAAATAATAGATAGAAGGTAATTTTCTGATCAGTGGTCAGAGACACTGTTTAGGCTAGCGTTGGACAAACAGTGCCCGTCAGTTAGATGATAATGATGATAACTTTCTAATCAGAATACTATAGATGAGACACACTGTGATCCTGCTCGCACAGTTTCAATAAATACAGTTCATTGCCAAGGAAGCAGTTTCTGCTTGCGTTGCAGATAACGTTACTTCAATTTCACCTGATTTACAAAGTTTAAAGCGCACCGGCTGGTGCTTGACGCAATTTATGTTAGCCAAGCATAGGCTAAGTACTTCTGCGTAAGCCACACTCTGTTACCGAATTGGACCGGTTTAATTCAAATGTATCCCACAGACTTCTGGATGTGTAAAATAGCTGCTACAAGCATCGACCTGGCTTTGATTTAACAAACTCCTGCAGGTAATTATGAAAAATTCCTGCCAAAATTATGTGCCCTACTTACGTTTCACACGGCAAATTGGTTAGTTAATCTTTTCTTTGGCTCGGTTGTATTGGAGTTTGATCATTGTATAATATATATTACATATGTTTGGATCACAGATGAAGCAAAAATGTGAAAAATTTCAAACAAAATTTTTAAACCGGAATTCCGGTTCCGGTATGGTTTTTGCCCTTTGCCGGAACCGCAACCGGAACATGATTTTCGCCGGAACCGGAACCGGAATTCCGGTTACTCCCTGCAAACCGCAGGAGCGCTTCACAGGATATGTTCTGATCCTGCCGGATGGGTTGCACACATAGTCTATGTGGTACTACCTATGAGGTCCCCAAGGAGGTTGGCTTCGTCACCGGCTTACAGGGGAAAGAGACCATACCAATATTCCCTACCCCGGTTCCACATGGAAGCATCAAAACGAAGATTGGTTATTTTGGCCAGTAGCCCCACTAGGGTCCGATAATCTCTAGACTTTGAATGTCGTATGGTCGATTCAACTTGGACGATAGGTTGTTTGACAGTCCTTTCTAATGGTTATCAATGGTCGCGCGGTGTTATGGTAAAAACCCACGTCGCACGAGTCGTATTTACTCATTGAGGTATCAGCGACTTCTTCGACGTCAAGCCTGAACGCAGGTCGTCGACTGGGGCGACGATTTTAATACGCATCGCTACATACGGCTTCAAAAACACAGGAACACCATGGATTTTTCAACCATTATTTATTGATAAGCTAATCGCAGACACATCAGGAGAACGGTAAAGGCAATATCATAATAGAATTAATTCACATCATAAGTATGCGCACGATACAACCACTTTTAGGATCATAATATCGGAGTCCTCTTAATGGAATGCTTACATCCGTGTGTGTCAGGTCAATTCAGTCAGCTTTACCAAGCCTTTTGACGACGGCTGCGCTTGCCTAACTCGACATGGGGCTGGGCTAAAAGTGGATCCCGCGACGGTCAGTTATCGGGGCGCCAAACGGATAAGTACTCGCGTGATGCTAATTGCGAAACGCTGGAAAAATTAAAATTACTAAAAACTAAAAATTTTTATTTATAGTCTGTAAAAGTTATTAATAGTATATACTAGAAAAGGACTAAAAAATTTTTATTTATAGTTGGCTTAAATTTTACGTGGGGGAAAGCCATTTTAGGCCGTCGGCAAACGAACTCGGTTGAATTCGTTCAACCTTAAGGTCTTATTCGAAAGAGCAGACGTAACTCGGTGAAATTTGAACAAAATTCCTGAAGAAAATGTTGTGTTGTTCTAAATTTAAGCTCAAAGTTAGTACGTCCCAACTTCGAGTCACAGGATGCATGGGGCCGATTAAAATTGCCTCATGTCTGAGTTATATTTGGAAGAGTATAGCCGTATGTGTAACTCGACAAAATTTTGGCAAAATTCCAGGAGGAAATTTTGCACGAACGATGTTTGTCTAACTTTAACTTAGTAAGGAATATTGAGGGTACAACTCCATAGGTGTATATTCCTTATCTCCCAAATTTTGAGACGATTGTTATACTATTTTATGGGGTTTTAATAATTATCCTAACAATTTTAATGCTAATTTAGTATTTGATTAATATATTAATATAAATTATCCATGCTAAGTATGGTAAGTCTATTATTTTATTGTTAAGCCCCTCCAGACAGATACGTATATTAATAACTCTATACTTACGTATTAAATTATCTTACTTTATTATTTAATATAAATATATAATTATTAATAAATATATAATTTACTAATAATTACGTAATATATAAATACAAATTTGCCTTAATTTTAATATCAACTAATAAATGCATACGCCAGACGGCTGGTAAACATAATAATTTATATAAATATTAAGCGTATTAGTTAACGAACAATATTTACATAACAAATATATATTACATTTTAACATTAAATATGTGTATTTATTATACTTATGTATAACGGGCACACGTCAGTGTAAACAATACGTTGAAAAATAAACACCAGACCGGGGTGCAAAATGTGCTCCCAATCACTCGAACGCCTCCAGGCGCAAAAGTGTATTCGGGATCGGCTCGCCCAGGATAACATTTTGATACCCAATACTCTAAGATTCAGACCAAAAAAAGGAGGCAAGCCTTTTGGTCGAGCCTATTCCGAATTACGGTAAAAAGATCGAAGGCTTTACGGGCCTCCAGCAGATTCGGATCACCTCATTGTGGGTGGAGAAGTATGATTTATACCGGATTTGACAAAAGGGACCCAATCGTGGGTGACACGCCCATCGGTAAATTTTTCGCAATTTGCATAGGGTTACTGTATACAACATGGGCACAGCGGTTCATACCGAGGTCAAATCAAACCCTACAGTCCAGAGAACCCAAATATAATATCTGTTTACTTAAATATAAAATAATAAGTAATTAACTTTAATTAAATCAAAGACCCATTTTTCGAGCGTACTCCCAAATATCATCTAATAAGTCCATGGATCGTGATCGGGCTTGTACAGGACTGGTCTCATTGGAAAGAGCGAAAAATTTTGTACCAAAAAGTGTGGTTATTTCACAGTTCCGGAGTTACGGACCGGACCGCAAAAACCCGCAATTCTGATTTTAAAACTCTTCTTATTAGAACTTATCCAGTGAAAATGAACACTGCTAGGATATATTTTATTTGTTTTATTTGAGTGTCATGAGTTTCCAGTGTTTTCCAAAAACTTCAGCACCTTTTTGAAAAACACTAAATTTTAAAAGTAATTTTCGGGATTTTGCCTCATTTCCTGTTCGCTTCACGGAGAACAGCCGCATTTTATGGAAGCCTTCACGGGTGAAGGCGGTCGGGACGGGTTCACTCCAAAGACCAGTTTTGCTATCTATAGTGTCTAAACTGCTTTCATCAATCCTGTAGCGCAGAGTCATGCCAAATTTTCTAGAAATTTGGGTTAGTTAAGAGTCGCCCAACCCTATCGATAATTCGCGGGTCGGGAATGGTAAGACACCCCAAAATACAACACCAAACATGGTCGGCCATATATACAATAATCGTAGACTGTATACGAAACAAGATCAAAGGGTACAAATTCAAAATCAATACAATTACGATCAATATACAATATATGGAAGACGGTGGGTCGGCACCGGTAAGGTACTACAAGGTACCTCAGCCAACCCGACCGACCAACAACAGATTATCAATTTATAGAGAAATGACAAGGGTCAAGCAAGTTTCGCATAGCCAGCACAAGTATTAATTGGCAAAGAATCAACAATGATTGCACAATAGGGTATGGCGAATAAATGTTAACACGATATATTCAAATCCGTCCAATTATAGCAGAAGTGTACATTGAAATATGCCTTTATGGCGTCAATAGATGATACAATATAATAGTGGTAACAACACATGACAAAGGCACTATATAACAATGGTAACAATGTATGATAATAGTACAATATATGGTAACAAAGCATTTTTTAAGTAAAAATGCCCCAGTATGCGAGCGAGTCGTCCGCATAACCAAAAGGAATTTTTTTATTTTTATACTCCATGTTTTCTCTTTTTCGTTCTTACAGCGCTTGGACATTAGTTTCATTCTTAGTTTTCTAATTTTAGAATCTGAACGATCAGAAGTATTGTATGCCGCGCGTTGCTGGTTATATTGGCTTGTCAACACCCAACAGCACCTCACATTTCCTCAACTGTAGGGCTGTATCGTAGTTGAAGATGTATTTTTATAAAACATTTTAAATTAATAATTTATACGATGTATTATTATACCAGAACTATGTACGCTTTAATCTCCGCTTCAATTCTAAATACTCAATTCTACCGCTTCATTTTTCTCAAATTCGATTACCGCTAACTACCTACATGTCTTATTGTTAGTTAAGACGTACCCTTAGTATTATGAGCACAAAATGTTTGTTTACCCGCTGGCAAAAAAATCTTACGATCTATATTTTCCAATTGATTTAACTGGGCTAAATATTTCAATGGCTTAAGGTTGTCGTTTAGTATCAGAACAAAAACACTGACGGTGACTCCCGTAATATTTTTATGAATATAATCTTTTGCAAATTATTTTTTCCAAAATTTAACTGAAAGTTGGTGGAAAGGTTTCATTTACTTCGTTTTATTTTCTCCTTTAGCCAAGCAGCTGTGTACTGGTGCTAAGGGGATTATGTGTTTTATTAAAAAATATATTCGAGTTCTTAGACATAACAAAATTATTCTCTGTACCGGTATCAATACACGGCAAACAATTTTTGAATAAAACATTTTTCGTAGCTGTTCTGGGGATATTTTGTGAGTTTGCGTTTTTATTCGAAACATGCATATTCGAACAGCGGGGCTCGATTTTTTTGTTTTGTCCGTAGAGAGGCTCTAATTCGAGCAAGGTTTTGCATTTTTGTATCTTACGCCACTCTGAAAAATGTTCATGCAATATTCTTCGTTCTGTATCACCTAAACTGGCAAACGTATTATATCATAATGCGTATATGTATTTTCAGAGACCATAGCACAGGACACTAGCTCAATGTTTTAATGGCGTTATCTAGAAATGAACTGCATAACAAGTATCTCAATTATTTTTGAAGGCCAAAATGTCAGCACGCACGCTCGGCAGACCTACGCATTTACTGTGTACATGGTAATGACCCTTAGTTCTCCGAATTTGCGTTGTAGACTCGTATTCTGGAATCGTCACCACTTCAAAGAACAATGTCTTTAGTGCAGATAGTTTCCTGCTGAAAAGACGCATGCGGCAAGCTTTAGATCTTCTCGTGCTTTGTTACTTTCTTGTTGTTCGTTAGCTGTTGCTATTAGCTCAGAGAAATATTATTTTAAGCTGTTTTGCTTTAGCCTTTCGGCGAGTTTATGCTCGTGCTAGTAAATGTCAAAAATATATAAGGCGCCAGTGTGTTTTTTAATCATTGCTATTTTATAATTCGCATGGCATTATGAAGTAATGTATATTTAATATTATTGTGTATTTACGAAGTCTCATCTCGCTTGGTGGAGAAAATGCATTCTTTAAAAAACGTATAAAATACTATTTTACTGGTTATATTTTTTTATTCAAAAACATAATTTAGCAGTAATACATCACAATATAATACGCCGACAAGCATTGTTTAGCGACGTGTTTTGAATATTTTAAGGGTTATATGGAGTGATCGTAATAGATTTAGTATTTGAGTTTTTCCTATGTCATAGCAGTCACGTTTACGTCCGTTTAACAGCCTAACACCATACCTTGATTTGGCAGCTTAATTCACCTTCCTGTAGCTACGACCATCTTACATGATAAGAATAGATTTGGTGTCACCTACCATTACTGTATTTTTTTCTATAAAGTCAACCAATCCCTAAATTGCGCATTTCGGCGTCTACGGCATTTCAGAAGTATATCAGCGCAGTATCGCTATGCTGGATCTGTTGGGTTGTTTACATTACTACCAGTTTGTATATGAAGACTACCTTTTTTTATAAAATGGACGACAGGCATCTGACGTATATTTAACAGTAACATAGATGAATCTTTTTACAATTTTTAAGTATTTAAATTATTTTAAGGATTAAAAAAACTAACGGGTGGAGTATAAGTAAGCAAAATATATATAAGGAGTTGCACTCTTAAATTAGGGAGGTACCTGTAGAACTAATGAACTTTGTTGGTGATAACCTACTGCCTGTGACAATAACTCAAACTCATTTCTAATTTTGTAGGGTGTGCTTGTCGTGTCCAGTGAGCGATGCTACAGTAGCGTGAACATTCATTCATTCATCCGCATGCGGGTGTGGGAGTCCCATATTCGGGTATGCTTAGGGTAAACTTCGTGTCTGGTTATTCATTTCAGTACGTGCAAGACTGTATTCTCGGTCGACAACAAACTATGCTTATATGATTAATTGACATTGAATAAAGTAATACGTACTATTGCTAGTGTAACGGGTGCACGAGGGGAAAGAATGTAAATTTTAAGAAATATTTCGGTCCACTACCGCAGGCTTAATCCGCACTCCTCAATTACCACTTTTATATGAGTGCGCATTTAGACCAATCACTTCAATATTGATTTAAACGGAACAGCGGTTTGATTTAAAATTGGGTAGTCTTCATTCTTTTACGGTGATCACGAGATATAATTACCCCATGCTACATCTATATCATACTGAGCAGCAAACTTATCTTTTATGGCGCAATGGCTTTTATGTTCTAAAGATTTTTAGACCGAAAGAGAAACGTCAACCGCAACATAACATTTTTTAATCCTCACTGCTCCTGTTCGCCTTTATACAATAAAAGATACAGTACGCTAAGCTATTCTTGTAATAGATTGTGCGCTTCGTTATATTTAGACAAAGCTAAAGAAAAACTTAACGCTAAGCCGAGAAATAGTGTTAAAGACTGTGACTAAAACTAAAGAATTTTACAAAAAAACAATTTGTACCTATAGATACCATGTAAGCATTCCTTACACACCGGTAGTTCGGATTTTGGCTAATGCTTGTGTTAAGAATTAATTTTTTGAATTCTTAAAATAAAACTAACCAAAACACGTGTTCCACACTATTTCTAACTATTGTAGCAGTTAAGTCTTAGGCAATATAAATACGGCATTGTGCAACTACTTTAACATCTCAAAATTTCCATAGCCTTTTCCTAATACAATTTTTGGGGTTAAAACGTTTGAGCGTTTTGCGCGTGTCAGTATAGTTCATGGGCTTTAGTGTGATCGGCAGAGCTACGAATGGGGCAAAATGTAGGAAAGCTATTTATTGAATACACGACTATAATAATCATACATTCTGGTAGAGGTCATAGGGATTACTCCTCTAACGGCACCAAACGTCTTCCTCTCCCCCGGCAGGTTGGTCGACGCTGTCTTATAGCGCCGAAGGTGCTACAAGACTCGTATCCCGTATTCGACCAACTGACCCCCTGCTGAAAACGGTTCCGCATAAAGGCTATTTCCCGCTCCCGGAGTTCACTGACCTTGAGCATATATGATATTAATGCGTTTGATGATACACACAGTATTAATTAAAAAATTTGAATGTAGTCAAAACTGTACGAAAAATTTCGGAACTCTTCGAGGTTAATCAATTATAAATGGATTCATTGCCAGTACGCGGCGTTATATATTCTAATTTTTCGATTTAAGCTGCTTCATTCTGTAAAGAGAAGAAAATGGTTTATAGTGTTATTTATACTAACAGCGAAAACATTAGGTAGTAATATTGTGAAACTCTACGTAGGCACAACGAATAAACTGCTACCGCGTCTTAAAATTATTTGAAATTCTATTTTTTATTTTTAAACCATGAAACATATTTTAGAATTTAGATATAAAAATAAAAAGTCAGATGGTTGAATAGTTTTTATGCGATAATATCAGTTTTATGAAGCAAAAAAATGAAGTTTGATTTGAGATTGGGATAAGTTATGAAATCTACTACGATCCAATATTTTACCCAAAGTTCTTCTTATTTTAGCAATAAGCGATGTAGCACTCTGCAGGGTGTCCCATCAAATGTCGGTGAAATAAATATTTTTTGGAATTTTATCAATTGTAAGTCAGTAGAGAGAAAATGACTATTATTTTTCGTTTATCATTCAACCACATAGGACGTTTTATTTCTGTGTACTCATACGCAAAGCCTCCCAAAACTGAAAATACCGTCGCGTCATTGGCTTCCACATAAACCGATATGCGATGTATTGTACAATAAAATTACAAAAATCTTAAAAATTTTGAAAAATTCCTAGTAAACACCTTTTCTGATTTACCAAAATATTTAACTATTCAATATTACACAATCTTTTAAATCCTAAATGTAGCTTGCTTGTCTTTTTGCGAGGTTTATCCTTTTTTTGGAGTTTACGTACGAAATAGATTTGAAAGACACTTAGGTTTTCGCGACGAGGTGCTTAAAATGCCCATACCCCTGGAGCGAATGTATTTAAACACTGTTGTAACAACACCTAAGTGTAAAACACATTTGCTCAGCTACCATTTCATAGCGCCACAAACTTACCAATATACTTACTTTATACGCTTACATAGGATTGTGTGAGTTAGTTATCTGAAATGTTACAAACCTTAGGAAAAAAATTATGAGTATTTTGAAACAATAATAATACCAACTCTAAAAAACGAAGCGGCAGCAAGAGACGAAATCCCAACAACAGTCTCACGCAAATCAATCCTATGTATACTGCACATCTCGTCTTTAAAGTTCGAGTAGCATTTCAGCAACTTTTACTAAACATTTATAGGTCGAGGTCCGGCGATTAACATACAAAGCTAACTCCTCCCCCCACCCCTCAAAATCCGCTAGTGCTAGCAACACCAAGCGAAATGTGATATCTCCAGATTATTTTTAGACAGAACAACCGCTATGTTGCTACCCTATAAGCACTACATAGTTATGTCAACACATGTTATTATACATCGACAAAACATATCGGTATAAATTGACATCTTGCGAATATTGATATATAAAGTTCGAAGAGGTAAGAAAGAGTCCGTGTTTATCCGCGGAATATTGGTGGGTTCCACAAAACAATGCCATCAAATACATTCATAACTGGGCTAACGACAGACTAAGGCTATCAATGTATTGAATATAGAGATCAGATGGAATGACATTAAGATCAGGTACTTTGCCTTTCTGAAAACACCGAATAGCCCGTTTGATCTCGTGTTCGACCCCAAAGAAAGAAAAACTTTCAGATTTGAAAAGCGATTCATACCGGTTTTCAAAATTTTGGCAAAATATCAGCAATCCTGCCGTCTAGTTTCTTAGTTGCCTAAAAATGTGCTTTTGCCACTTTCTCCCAGTTAATCGACCATTCACAAAATGTGGAAAATACGTATGTTTACATGACGCAATAAAACGTTTCCTCAGGCAAGCCGATTAAATGGACTTGTTTCATATCTGTAACTCAGTGTTTATTGACTTTGACTTCCTAATAAAAACGAGTTGTAATTTTCGCCTAGTTAGCGGTCGCATCTGCAGTACCTCCTCATTGCTGCATTTTGTGTCTTCCTGATATAATATCCTTATCTAAGAAACTAGCGCTAAAATTTTAACGTGCTCAACGCGTACAACAGTCAACTGTGGCAAAATGATGAGCGTCTGACACCCTTAAGACTTCGATCGAGTTAAAGCTTTAATCTGAATATATCAGGTTATCAAATTTGATCAAATTTGTTAGCTTAAGCTTTGACAAATATTTATATTAAAATCTATTTTTTATTTTTAATGCAGTTTGGCTACGGACAATTATTTAAGATGAAACCTGCTATACGATTGAAGTTGTGGCAAGGCTATATTAAACAGATGTCTGATTTGGTAAGGTGAGCAGAATCAACACAGCATATTGAAAAAATTAAGAAGCAGGGATCGAAATATTCACAGTCGGAGGAAATTTGACGACGAAGCACGATGAAGTGACGGTTATTGCTTACTATTTAACATGTGTTGCTATCGTTAAACACAATAAAAACTTGTAGAATAGAGGTAAATCGTGTCTCAACAGAAACGATGACATGGGCTTGCCTATGTTGAAGCTATGAAAATATTTCTGCATTGTTAAACTGAGACGTCCTAGCTAATCCCCACCGCATAGAGATTTGTAGGTTTTCTTCAAATTCTAGATGTATTCTGTGCTAGAATGTTATCACAATGTTTTTGGTTCCGTTTTTGCGCATGTCAACTTTATAAGCTTTGATAAAATTGGGTCGACCGGCTGCTAGTCGGGCCAGCCCGGAAAAAATAACCCGACTACTACCTTTTGTCTATGCTACTTTAATGAATTGGACGATTTGTATGCAGCGATGTTCCCTGTATAAAGTAACTCGCAAACCAGCACCACAACCGCTGGGATTGTCCAGTCTGAACATAACATATTCCATTGCCAGTTGACATCAATAAGCCAAGCAACCCCCAAATCAGCTGACTTTCGTAATATATCAATATTAAATTCAAAAACTCATGAATACGGGCGCATAAATCTCTGGACGAAAAGCTTGACTGGCCAACAATACCAAGCCTTCAAGAAGTTTACGTAATTTTAAGTTTTTGGATAATTATCAAGCGTGCCAATACATTATATTTTAATTTTAAAGTACAGTGCCCTTCAATCAACGTAAATCTTTTGACCGGTAGTATTCAACAAAACGGCTTGAATAGTGTTTCGCCTTCTGCTTTGCTAAGCTCTCGCTGAGTGGATCAATTCGGGTTACTCTCAATTTTGCAGCGTTCAGATCTAATAACCTTGGTGTAATAGCAACTTGCTTATTTTAGATCGTTACTTACAGGTAAGACATAATTGATTTATTTAGAAACGATACATCCTTTATATAGTGCGCTGTAATGATATAACAAAAGTCGAGTGAAACCGGTGCGGTACCAACTTGTCTAATATCATAGGAAATTACTATTAATATAACGAACCTAAATGTCTAATAGGTTTTTGCGAAAGTTTCTGTTTCCATAAGGATGAGTAGCATCATGTTTTTAATGGAACTTAGTTCTATTACTGTTTACTGTATTGTCGATGCACGGATTACTTAATCATTTAACGCCCATAGTTGTTCGACAACAACAAACAACGTTTGAACGTGTTAAACCAACTAAATTTTTACGAATGCTGCACGATTGAATGCGCGTTGTTGTACTTTCAATTGGCGAGGATTCTTAATGACCTCACCTATAACCCTAACATAGTTCGGTAGTTGGTAGACTTGAGTTTCGTCCAAGCCTTCTGAGTTCGATACCACGAGGCAACCTATGATAATTCGAACAAACTCGAGACGTAGAGGGTTACTCTTTCGCTAGGTGCCCACATAGTTATGCATTTTCTTCGAGTGCCTGTCGTAATTAAAAATCAATTTTTCCAATACCGTTAGCCCAGGGCTTCAGAATTCCGGTTCCGCGTCATTACTGGCTAAAATTCTGGATGCACGGCGAAACCTTCCTTCTGTAACCGAAATCAATTAACTAAAAAATTTATAAGTATATACTACACTATTCTGGATGTCAATCTCATGACAAGATGAACTTTTCTCTCGTTGTTTTCTGTCAAATACTTTTATTAGCCCCTTTTCTCTACGACAGTTTCTCATTCCAAAGATTTATACACTATAGAGAGATAATTTTAGCTGATCAAACAATAGCATCTGTAAGTTTTAAAATGCTTTCAGTTTAGTTATGCTAATGTTTATGGCGGGGCCTAACGTTTTTTGGCACGAGGCGACCAACAACAATTGTCAAAGGTATTTCCAGTACATTGAAGATACATGATCTAAAATAACTATGCGTATTATGTTATAGAGTTTCATTTACAGATTGACAGAAGCAAATACATGAATTTTAAAATTGTTGAAAATACTTGTTTTGTATTTTCCTGTCTCACATTCTAAAATTCGCGATTACTTCCAGTAGACTTATGTCGTGTAGCAACACAGTATAGTAATTATCTGTTATCCTGATGTTAGCGAAACAACGCTATTGTATTGAAGTTCGTATTACACAATTTTAAGAAAGGTGTATTAGGAAACAGCTTGTTCAGGGTACCCCTACCGACATTAAATTAAAGGGTTGTGATTGTCATTCTTATATATAGCTTGAAGTGATTTTTTTTATTTTTTTACGCAACATTATTGTTCTGTAAATAACTCTTTTATATAACAACGTGTCGGGGAAAATTTACATAATATATACATGAATTTGAAATTGGACAATATCATTTATGTTATTTTTCGTAGGGATTTTACTAACTTACGACGTTTTTGAGACTTTCTACTTGAATCGTTCAACGGTTAAGCATTATGTTATAAGCATTATTGTCCTGCACCGAAATTGTGCGGACGGAACGTACTGTAACATATTTTATATTCATTTACAGGACGACATTTAATCAATCTATTATTTGTACGGTTGATCGGTGCGGTGGTTTTGTTGGTCTCGCAATATTTTTGTTGTTTGGTACGACGTACTGGAGATCTTGGCAATTTATTATTATTCTTAGATACGCCATTCGCAGTGAATTATATTGCATGGTGGCTACATGCGTGAAATAGTAAGTGTGATTTAAGCTGCTTGTTGGTCCCTCAGGTGGTAGCTAATGTTGAGCTGATTTGCATACATAGGTAGTGTGTTTTCGTTTCTTCATGCGTTTCATTCAGCGTTGTGTTCAACATCAGAGTTACGGTTCTCGTTCGTTTCGGCACTGTAATTACATTTTCGTTTAATTGTGTTTATGATCTGATATTTTGGCTGGCGACAGAGGTTTAAAATTATGAATAACGAGAGTGCAACGTTGGCTTGAGTGGTTGAGAGCGCTCGCCAACGCGTTTTGGATGGCGAACAGGTTGACGCATCACGGGGCAGGCAGCTTTACATCAATCGCCTAATCGTCAATGTGGACTGTCCCAGGTGGGGTTGGACACGGCACAATATTCGTCCGACGCCGAGCTGGCTGCATGGCATCAATCTCGCAGTCGCGATCCTGTCAAACGTAAACGGAGGCGGCGTGTTTCATATAGTGGCAGTCGCAGCGATCGGTGTCAACGTAGCTCTAGTAGTTCCTTTTCTTCTTCTGGGTCATCACGGTCCTTTCGGGCGGCACGGGGCCGCACGTCCGTTAGTTTGCCACGCAGCTCCGCCCTCACGTTTACTTCCACAGGGAATCGTATTCAATACGAATCTAACGAGAAGGCGTTGGATCATATCAATAGAGCTGTCGGTTTCGCTCAGAAGTGTTCACGCAAAAAGAAGATTGTACGTGAGTTGGCCATGGCGGCTTCTCAACTCACACAGCGTCAAAAAACCGTGTTGGTGGCCGAAGTTCATGGTTGGGGGCAGTTTCTCAGATGGAGCGTAGCAGCATGTTAGCCTCTTTGGACAATGGCGAACGACGTCTCCTTAATCAAGCTGTTAAGCAAATGGGGGCTCGGCCCGCTTCGCGGGCGTTTTACTCTTACCGGCCCTTTCGACGTGGGGAAGTTGCCAATGTGTCGGCCCCCGGCAGTTTCCCTACGCACAGCGGGGTCCTTCCTTCACTGCCGAACAATTGAGCGTGTCGCCAGCCCGGGCACTACGCGAACCAATGCCATAACCGGCCGGCGGCCTCCTACCGCATCGATCGGCGAAGTTCCAACCCTGAAAAAGGCGATTCCGGAGAATCTCAAGCGCAAACTTGATTTGCAGCTTACCGCGTCGCAAGCAAGGACTCTGGAAGGTCAGTCTTTGGGTGTGGAAATGATTACCTCGGAGAGGTTAGAACAGCATGTTAGTTTCTGGGAATCTTTAAATTGTTCACCGAGTATTTTCGAAGTTGTTAAAATTGGATATCGGCTACCTTTTCGCGTTTTCCCGGAGGCGTTTTCGCTTCAAAACAATGCATCGGTTTTTCGTTTTGCCTCTTTTGTTTCGGAGGAAATTCAAAGTTTGATTTCTCGAAAAGTCGTCACCCAGGTTTCCGCTAAGCCTTGTTGTGTTAATCCCTGTCTGTAGCACTCAATAAGGATAAGCTCCGACTAATTTTAGACTGTTCCTGTCTCAACACTTTTTTCAAAACTTTTACTTACAAAATGGAGGACGTGCGGGTTGTAAAGGAGTTGTTAACTAGAGGGGATTACATGGCCAAGTTTGATCTAAAAAGCGGCTATCATCACGTGGCTATTTTTCAGGGCCACAGAAAGTTTTTGGGTTTTTCATGGCAGGGGAAATTTTATGTGTATAATTCGTTGCCTTTTGGTCTATCCTCGGGCCCGTTCATTTTTACCAAGTTGTTGAGGCCACTTGTGCAGACGTGGAGGAGTCAGGGCATTCGTGTCATTTTGTATATTGATGATGCTCTAGTTCTGTGCAACAAATTGGCCCTCTTTTCTGAACAAATCAGGATTGTTAAAAACGATTTGAGTCTCGCTGGTTTCCTGTTAAATTACGATAAATCCGAGTTGGCTCCTGTTCAGAGCATAGATTTTTTAGGTTTTCGTTTCGACTCTCGCTCCTTTTCTATTTCTATTCCTCCCGCGAAGTTGCTTAAGGTGTTGCGAATTGTTTCAGAGTTGGCGGGGAATAGAATGGTTACCGGTAGAGAAGTTCTCCGCGTAGCTGGTAATTTAGTTAGTTTGTGGCCCGTGCTTGGCGACTTGTCTGTTTTTCGAACCCGGAAAATGTTTGCCTTTGTCGATTTTTTCGATTTGGATCGCCTTGAAAAGGCGACATTCGATCTTCGCATGGATTTAAATTTTTGGCTAGATAATACAGTGCGTTATTCGGAAAAATTTTTAGAGTCTCAGACTGGTCCATCTCCTTTATCATGTTACACAGACGTTTCAGATTATGCCTGTGGAGCGGTGCTCCACGATGCAGGTTCAGTGTTCGAGGCACATTCTAGATTGCCGGTGTCGTGCCATATTTTTCCCCCTTCAAAGTGCCATATTTGTCCCCCACCTAACCTGCCATATTTTTCCCCCGCCATATTTTCCCCCCACTACATTTTCCTTGTCATTTTTATATTTGCTTATTGACTTATCACCCCTATTCAGCTATACCTATTTCCTTGTTATATTTGCTATATCCTTCTGGATTATGTCAATATATTTCTGGTTTTGTTTCAGTCGAGATTAAAATGGAATTGCAAGAATACTGTGAAATACTAAACTACTTAAAATCGTCAAGTTATCCAATCGAATCCAAGGACAAACGACGGGACTTCCGTAAAAAATGCGGCTTGTTTGAGATACGTCTGGTTGACGGTGACGAAAAGCTGTTCCACATACCGTCGAAAAAAACCTGTAATCATGGGAAGTGATCGCAAATTGGAAATTTTGACACAAATTCACGCGGGTAGTGTTGGCGGTAAGTCCTAATGTCGAAACGCAGTGTCCTTTTTGATGATTTAAATTAACCTTAGATTTTTAAATTTTTTTAATTTTCGTTAAATGTTGTGTTCTATTGTGTTATCTTGTGTTCGCATTGGTTTTGAGACTTAACAACCGTGTTCCCAATCCTGAACCAAACCATCTAGTCCAGGCTCCCATGACCATAGAAGGTTGTCAGTGTTTATAAGATTGACAAAGTTGATACTCATGCGAGTACATTCATTTTTAATTAATTAATTTGTAATGGTGTCCTGTAGAAGGGTAGTTCCGTTACCTCTAAGCGTGCACTTCATTTTCTGGAATTTCAACAGAGTGCAGTAACATGTTAAGTTTTAGGATCACACTTCGGCATCAAAGCCACTATCCAAAAGATATCGGGGCGGTTCTGGTGGAAGGGTTTTTCCGTTGACGCCACCAACTTCTGCCGAAATTGTGCTGACTGCCAAAAAGCAAACCCATCCAACAAGCCTCCACCAGCTTTGCTTCACCCAATTCATGTTCCTAATGAGATGTTTCATCGCTGCACCATGGACATTGTCGGGCCAATGGCGGAAAGCAAGTCGGGTAATCGGTACATTTGCGTAGCAACAGAACACCTAACCAAGTGGCCCGAAGTTTGGGCTCTTCCGAACAAGTCCGCGGCAAGCATTGCGCCATGCGTTTTAATACTGGTGCATCGGTTCGGGGTCAAGGAACATCTGCAAACAGATCAGGGATCTGAATTTTGCAATAAACTGAACGAAGAACTGTGCAAAAAATTGGGGATCAAGCGGGACATTTCCTCAGCGTATCACCCTCAATCCCAGGGGCTAGCCGAACGATTCAACCAAACGCTCGAGACTCAGATCATGAAAGTTTGCAAAAACGATGTTAGTCGTTGGGACGAGAACATTGAGTCAATTGCGTTTGCCTACCGCACAAGAAACCAATCTTCCACGAAAGCCAGTCCGTTTTTTCTGATGTACGGTGTTCGCCCGCGATTGCCGGTAGAGCTGACTGGCTGCGATAAAGCGGAGAATGTCGCATCGGATAGTGGAGTTCTGGATCGTATGAGAGCCATAGACTCATCGGTGATTCAAGCGAGAAACAAAGCTGTGGTGAACATTAAAGAAGCTCAGCAGAAGCAGAAGGCCTCATATGACCTTAAACGTAAGGGTCCGAAATTTTCATTGGGAGATAACGTCTTGTTGAAAAACAGCAGGAGAAATTCACGGAAGGGTGACAAACTACAAACAAGATGGTTGGGTCCATATCGTGTCGAGGAGGTTTTGGGCAAGAGCACATTCCGGATTTCCAGGAATGGAGTTTCTCTCCGAAACAAGGTCAGTGGGGCAAACCTTAAGCATTTTCGCGAAGAATCTCACGGAGAGGAGAATGATCAAAAGTTTCGTCCAGCCACGATCGCTGAGCGAATTTCAGTAGTAAGAAAACTAGGCATATCGGGCCCTGTCAATCCTCCAACAATGTATGCTTCCAATGAACTTGGAGCGCCACAAAAAACAATGCCTATAAAGGGTGATGGAAATTGCTATTTTCGAGCGATATCTGCAGCTGTTACCGGGTGCGAAAAATATCACAAGCAGGTGAGGGACAGCGTTGTGGCGGCCATGAAAACGCCAGTGATCTCTCAGGCATTAAAGCATATTATTGATGGCGAGGCTGACGCGTATCTGGATAAGTCAGGTATGGAAAACAACGCGGTATGGGCTACGGAATGTGAATTATTCGCCACTGCCATGCTGACTGGAATAGATATCGAGGTTTATTCGCTTTTTGGTGGCAGCTGTAAGTGGCAACGACATCGATGCAACAGGTCATCCAGAAAGGCTGTTGGAACAATGACCGAACGAGCCATTTATATTGTTAATGAGAACGATCATTTTGAAGTCGTAGCTAGCGTCTGTAAGACTGAAGACTGAGTAGTGTACAATTGTGCTGGTGTGAAGTTATATCCAAGTGATGCAGAAATTGCATGCAATTGCAGAAATAGGTATAGCTGGATAGGGGTGATAAGTCATAAGCAAATATAAAAATGACAAGGAAAATGTACTGGGGGGAAAATATGGCAGGGGGATAAATATGGCACCCTGGGGGGGGGAAAATATGGCAGGTTAGGTGGGGGACAAATATGGCACCTTGAGGGGGGAAAAATATGGCAGGGGATAAATATGGCACGACATCGGTCGCATTGCTTTCGCATAGTTCGGTAATGCGCGAGCTTTACGGTGTTTTGTTTGCATTGCGTTCGTTTAAAGCTATGTTGTTTCACAGGTATGTCATTGTATACACGGACAGTCAAGCGACTTCTCGTATTGTCATGCGTGGTAAACCTCCACTAAACGATAAGGCCGTTCGGATTTGGTCTCTTGCCCACAGTTATAATTTGCAAATGAGTTCGGTTTGGGTTCCCCGTCGGTTCAACCAGCATGCGGACGCGCTTAGTAAGTACACCGATTGGGATGATTGGTCCTTGACGCCTTGGTTTTTTCGCTCTGTACAGAGCATTTTCGGAGTGTGCGATTTTGATCTTTTTGCAAATTCTGACAATGCTCAGTGTGATCGGTTTTTTTCACGTTTCTGGTGTCCCGGGACATCCGGCGTGGATGCGTTTAATTTCGATTGGGAACAATTTTTTGCTTGGTGTGTTCCCCAATTTTCTCTCATTATTAGAGTTTTAGAGCACTTTGCTTGTCATGGATCGAATGCTATTTTAATTGTCCCGGATTGGCCTTCGGCCCCGTTTTATCCCTTGTTGGGTCCGGACTCGGAATTTGCTAACGTTATTGAGAAAGCTGTACGTATTCCGGATGCACATCGGTTTATCCTGGGAGGGCATCAAAGTGCGTTGGCCTTCGCCTCCGAAAAATATAAGTTGACTTTGTTAGCTCTCAAGCTCAAGCGTTCCCCATAGCGCCGGCGATGTGGGCTCCGTTTTCGTTACATCTTTGTTGGGTTTCAGCAGCTTAATGGGGCGAACACTTGAGGTCATTAATGCGAAGCGCAGGCGGAGTATTAATGGTCCCTCAGGTGGTAGCTAATGTTGAGCTGATTTGCATACATAGGTAGTGTGTTTTCGTTTCTTTATGCGTTTCATTCAGCGTTGTGTTCAACATCAGAGTTACGGTTTTCGTTCGTTTCGACACTGTAATTACCCCTAACCCTCCCGTCCCTTGTATTGTTTTTTGGTTTTGTAGATATATTGGTTTGCTGTCAGTGGTTTCACAATTGCGCTGCAGCCACGATGTTCCTCTCACCACTGTTTGCAGTAAGTGCTCTCGCTCAAGGCACGGACAAGACGTACCTTACAATGCTGTCAACCTTTTTTCGCTACGTCTCTACAAATGAGCGTGGATTTCAGGTAGTTCCAGTATCGAAGCAGTTGTTTTGTCAGTATATCATGTTCAAGACCCAGAGTGGGTATTCAGTTTCGTTTCTTTCGGATATTTGTTCAGCGGTTTGTTGGCTGCACCGGTTTACGGGTTGTTCTAGATTTTCAGACGATTCTGCCCTCAATATGGTAGTTGAGGGAGCCAAAAGGATTTGCGCTAGGCAGGCGGCACCGAAGAAAGCTTTTTCGTCGCGGAACATGTTTTCGCTAATCACGTTTTTAACGACCCCCGAGGCTACGCTGAGGCAATTACGTAATGGTTGTTTTTTCTCATTATGTTATACGGGATTTCTTCGGTTTGGAGATGCAGTGAAGGCACGACTTCAGGACCTTCGTTTTGGGGTTAACGATCAGTATGTGAAACTATTTATTAGTAGGTCGAAAACAGATCCGTATGGGAAAGGAACATGGGTTTATGTTGCGTGCGGTCGTTCAGAGTTCTGTCCGGTTTCGCTACTGAAGCGGTATATCACAGCGGCAGGTTTGTCGCTCGAATCTAATGCATATTTGTTTCAGAGATTACGGTATTGCCGGAAGACAAGAGGTTTTTGCGCTTCGGGAGCGCCGGTTTCGTATAGCGCTGTTCGGCGCGATCTTTGACTGTCATGTGAACAAGTTGGACTAGATAGCAAATTGTTCGGAACTCATTCTTTTCGGCGTGGTGGAGCATCAGCTGCTCACATGGCTCGAGTGTCGCATAATTTGTTGAAGGGACATGGTCGCTGGAAATCCGAAAATGCGAAGAATTTGTATATAGAAACAGATTTGCGCGAGAAATTATGTGTATCCAAAGCGGTGTTAACGCTATGTTTGGTTTATTAAGTCGGGCTATTGGTTAATGGTTATTTGTTAAAAACTCTGATGACAAATAAACGCAAAACTCAAAAAAGCAGCTTAATGGGGCGAACACTTGAGGTCATTAATGCGAAGCGCAGGCGGAGTATTAATTTAAAATTAGTATACATAAAGACTGGATTTAGCAAGGTAACGCCTCATTGTTTTCAGCCAATATGTTGGTGTTCGGTTTGTACCTCTACAAAATGAGATTTTGTCGCTATGAAAATGTATTGTTCACATTAAAATGCGGGCATCTTGTACAAATTGCATTATGCACTAACGGCCTTCTAAATTAGGTTACAGATTAAATGGTCAAGTTTACCTGCTTCTAAAGCAATAAGGCTGACCCTACTTGGGCTAGACTCAAATATCTATTCACACCTACTAAAAATTCGAGTTTGATGATTAAATTACCTAAATAGTATAAAGATCCCAATAGTAGTTTAATCCGGTTCTACTGTCTTGTATATAATTTAATGTGAAGATGGGTATTATGCTCTAGGTTAATTTTTTTGTAGCCAACGGGTTAATTGCCTATAGCTGGCACTGGATTCCATTCTGTATAATCCCATATAATATTCACAGAAAAATGTGAGCAGGTGAAGTTAAATTGTTTCCGGCTTAGTTTTTCTCTTTGGTCACGTACGGAATGTGTAGGTTCTTCCCCAAAACGAAGAGATCACAGCTGTGTCGGTCTTACCGGCCTGCATATTTTTCACGTGTGTTTTTGACATTGTAGGACTGTTGACAAATTGGCCAAACCCAGTCTTGTTATACTGGTATAAGCTTATAATGTGCTTTCATGCGTGAAATGTGCCATGCCTTGCCGCTGTGATTTTTATTGACGACCATGGACGTTGTGTAGCCTACTCTCGCTGCAGACCGTTAGATTTCCGATTCCAGTGCTTCTGTCAGCACGTTTTTTCCATGTCTATAATTTGTTTCGTACATAGCCTCTTTTGTGCTTGTAAGACGTGTCAGTTGGAGATATGTAAACTATATATGATAGTGTGTATGTGTGTACGCATGTATGTATATATGAACTGTGTATTTTAGAAACCCCGTTACTTTTTATAATTGGTTTTTTGTTGTTTTTGTGATCTGGGTTGCAGATTTCTGGTGGAATTAGATCTCTCTGTATAAATGTTGAGATTTATATGCATGCGTAGAGCATTTTAAAAAGTTTTGCACTCAAAATATTGCTAATTAAATATCAATACGAAGATGTTGCTCGGAATTTCAACGAATTAAAAATAACACCCTCTTAGCCTTGATTTTCGTAAAACACGAAAACATTAAAAAATCAAAATATCGTGAGCCTCTAAAATACCCACCGCATTAATTTTAGCAACTAACATCAGGTAATGTTTTGCGAGTTCTAAGAACAGCTCCCAGCAGTCTAGGATTTCCTAGATAGTTTGACATGTATAAAAGATCAGTCAGGCACTCATCGGGGCCTCAGTCTCAAAGTGCCAATCTACTGGTAAGTGTTCACTTTATTCTTACGACCAAGCGGTCTCCTCTATAACTTAAACAATTTTGCGAGCGAGCACGTTGGCACTTCCATACAGCGTTGTTGACTGAGTTGCACGTATCGGACAGCACGCTGGTGCTTCTAGGCTTGAGAGCACATCGGTGCTTCATCTATAATTGAGTTCGAGAGCACATTAGTGGTCCAATTGCATTGTGTCTTGAGAGCACATCGGTGCTCCAGTTGAGTACTCTTGCGAGCACATCAGCGCTTTTGTTCTACTCCGGTTGAGAGCACATTGGTGCTCCAGTTGCAAGCTTGTGAGAGCACGTTGGTGCTTGAGTTTGAGCATACATTGAGAGCACACTGGAGCTCCATTTCCGAACCTAGCCTCTGTGGAACTCAGTCTATAGTGTTGTGGCGAGAGCACACTAGTGCTCCGATATTGCGTATACGTGTATTCAATCTAAGGCTAGGACTTGGATCTTACGATCCCTCTTCTTAACTCAAACAATACTAATATACGTATACGGCTTTGCGAGCGAAAATTTACTAGTGTTTGTGAGTATTTGGTGGTTATGTGTCATTTATATTATATATTCATACTTCTGAGGATTGGCATTGGATCTTACGATCCCTCTTCGTATCTCAATCAATTCATATATACTGATAGATTTATTTTGTTTGTAGTGTGTTGTCGTTGTATAATTGGTAACGTAGTAACGAGCGTTACCATAAGTCCTGAGTGCTACTTCAACGGTTAATTAAACCTATTCTCACACTACCGATTGAGATTACATTGGCCTTTCAGTACATTCATTTGCCTTTCCTTCTTTACATATACGCTTAGTTAGCGCCTAACCCTAACATCGTTACAATATATAACTAGTAAACGTAATAAATTACAAAATGGTATCTTATTTGTGTGTACATGTGCTTCAACTAACTAATTAATCAATTTATAAGTATCACGTTTTAGGCAATTGATGTCAAATCCACCATACAAAAAGCTCGCCAGCTAATTAACTACCTAAATAGCACACATGATAAAATCATAGAGCTTTAAAAGCCTCATATTCATAATCAGCGACATCGAAAACCCCCAAGCGCAACAAATTAGCAATTTTGAAGTGGTTTTAAAATTTGCATAAAATTACCTAATTAACTAGTTAATTAATCAACTAATTAGCATATACGGCAAGGTTTTACAGCTTCAGAAATGTCATATGCGCTATCAGCGACATAGAAACCCCCGTGTGTAATTTTTATCATTTCGGAGCACTTTAAAATTTTTCAAAAAATTTGCTAATTGATAATTAATTAGAAACTAGCTAATTAATTAATCAGCATATTTTTAACATCTCCCGAGTAGTAATAAACACCAGATTCATAATCAGCACGGCGAGATGTAATATAAGCACCAAAATAATAGCTTTACAATAATTATTCACTGAAAAATAAGCAATTTCTACTTGAAAATACTAAAAATAGGCTGTACGCTTAACTAATTAGTTAATTACTAATTAAGTAAAGAAAATTTTGACAAAATCTATATGTCTCGCACCTGCTCGATATTAGGCCTTTCAAACAAAAAAGTATTTACAAATTAGCCCAGTAGTTATTGAGGAGTTCAACGGACGGACGGTGCCCAATTTTCCCCTCTGACGAAAACAAAAACGCTTCGCTTCGCTCAATAACGGTATCGATGCATAGTAATACTACAGTATGGTATATAAGAATAACAACAGAGAATAATGCGACAACGTCAATCTATACGATCGAATAATCCACACGGTTATATCGACAAACATCATAAAATTTTACAGACGACGCCATAATTATGACCATATTTGTTAAATCGTATGCACAGGACTGTCACGCTGGCCTGTCCACAGTGGGGGGGAGGGGTGGGGGGACCCCCCCACTTTCCAAATCCCCCCATGTTCGTGAGATTTTCCCCCATGTCCGTCCCCCCCACTCGGCCGAAACCCCCATGTTCAACTAATTCCAAAAATTTTTTATGTCTGAAAATTTATGTTCTTTGTTTGCAAATTGTTTTTAAACATTAATTACCACTATTTATAATGCTAAAATATTGTTAATTTTTAGCTTGAAAGTACGTTCACAGTAGTAAAAATGCATGAAAATATGGAAATATTTTGTATTTTTAAGCAAAATTTACCCCCCCCACTTTGAAATTTGCCCTGAGAATGAACATGGGGGCCCCGAAGTTCCCCCCCCCCACTTTTCGGAGGGCTGTGGACAGGCCAGTCACGGGAAGGGGTCTCTAAATTTGTTCGGCACCGTTGCATTTAAAGGTTAATTCCATGCAGTTCTTGGCTAGAAATTCGTATATGTTGAACATTGCACTGTGCAAGGAATAATTTGTCAAGTAACGGTTCAGCATGGATCTGTTACTTAAATACAACGACTAATATATATACCAGGGAGTAACCGGGATTCCGGTTCCGGCAAAGGGCAAAACCCATACCGGAACCGGAATTCCGGTTTAAAAATTTTGTTTAAAATTTTCCACATTTTTGCTTCATCCCAGATCCGAACATATGCAATATATTATACAATGACCAAGCTCCAATACAACCAAGCAAAAGAAAAGATTAATTAAGCAATTTGCCGTGTGAAACGTAATTAGGATACATAATTTCATAAAGAATTTTTCATAACAACCTGCAAGAATTTGTTAACAAATCGAAACCATGTCGATGCTTGTAGCAACTATTTTACACATTCAGAAGTCTCCGGGTTACGTTCGAATTAAACCAGTCCAACTGGGTAACAGAGTATGGCTCACGTAGAAGTACTTAGCATGTGCTTGGCTAATATAAATTGCGTCAAGCACCAGCCAGTGCGCTTGTAAACTTTGTAAATCAGGCGAAATTGAAGTAAAGTAACGTTATCTACAACGCAGCCAGAAACCGCTTTCTTGGCAGTGAACTGGATTTATTGAAACTGTACGAGCAGTATCATAAGTTTGTCTCATTTATAGCATTCTGATTAGAAAGTAATCATCAGTATCATCTAACTGACGGGCACTGTTTGTCCAACGCTAGCCTAAACAGTGTCTCTTACCACTGACCAGAAAATTACCTTCTATCTATTATTTTCTCTTACAATCATATAAACCAATTATTTTAAGTTTCCTACAGAAGAACACGCAACAAACGTATGCGTAGTAAAGGGCGACGACTGGAGACACAGCGAAAGTGTGTATTCTACGCTCCAAGCGTTGTAAGCACATTCGATTTGACGCAGTGGTATACGCAGTGGTGTATAGTGGAAGACATTTTTGCTCTGAATGTCCAAAAACCGACATATTTGATCGACAAATAAACATTATTAGCTTCCTCAGTCTTTTTAAAGTCTCAGAAAGGCAATAATACCATCGCAATACATTAAGTTTAATGTAAAAGTTATTTTTAATGCATTTTAAATCCACCATATCTTCATTTCTTCCATCATCCACCTTCGTTTTACTATATATAAATTTCGAAGACCAGGTTCCGGTTCCGGTAAATTTCGGCTCCGGTTATTCCCGGCTCGGCATATATATATGGAACAAGTTATATTATGCAACACAATGTGATGTCGTATTGATTACAGCGATAAAACATCTGTAAAGGCTTTCTGACTTTGGTAATACACCACTTAGGTCGTCTTTTCTACCATAAAATAGTTCTGTCACTATGGTATAATAATTTCAACTAAGCGGCATACATGTGAAGTCAATGCAGTTGTTTATGACTAGGAACCACACCCGCTAGGGTGGAGTACTGTTTTTGACAAGAAAACATTATATCTGTTAGTGTGGTATATTGTATTTTCTAGCACGCTCGCACGGGTGTTATATATATGCTTTATGACTTGAAAACACACCCGTCAGTTAGATCATGATGATAACTTTCTAATCAGAATGCTATAAATGAGACACACTGTGATGCTGCTCGCACAGTTTCAATGAATACAGTTCATTGCCAAGAAAGCAGTTTCTAGCTGCGTTGCAGATAGCGTTAGTTTACTTAAATTTAGACTGATTTACCAAGATTACAAGCGCACTGGCGGGTGGTTGACGCAATTTATGTTAGCCAAGCATATGCTAAGTACTTCTACGTGAGCCATACTCTGTTACCCAGTTGGACTGGTTTAATTCGAACGTAACCCGGAGACTTCTGAATGTGTAAAATAGTTGCAACAAGGATCGACCTGGCTTTGATTTGTTAACAAACTCCTGCAGGTTATTATGAAAAATTCCTACTGAAATTATGTGCCCTACTTACGTTTCACATGGCAAATTGGTTAGTTAATCTTTTCTTTTGCTTGATTGTATTGGAACTTGATCATTGTATAATATATATTACATATGTTTGGATTACAGGATGAAGCAAAAAACGTGGAAAATTCGTCGATATGCTATATGTGGACAACACACAATACCAGCACAAGTTACAACAAAACTAACACCGGCAATGAGTTTCCCATGCCCGAAAACCCCCACGTGAAACTTTTCAGCCGCCCAGGACGTCAGAACAAATTTTCTAATTTTGTCACGAGGAACCATGAGTGTGCCATACCACAAACCCCATAACTCCAAAACCGGAGCCTCAATCGAAAAACAAAAAAAGAGCATCGGCATTTGTCATTTTGCTATGAAATAAAACCAACCAGAGAAAAAAATTCGAAAGTTACAACAAAAATAACCTTGCTTCCGTCAAGAGTACTAAAATGGTGTAAAAACCCTCATTTCGACCTGTCACCCCAACCAAGCGGGCGCCATACCCTTGTACCCATGAGTCGCAGAATAAAACCAATACCGGCAATGAGTTTCCCATGCCCGAAAACCCCCAAATGAAACTATTCAGCCGCCCAGGACGTCAGAACAAATATTCTAATTCAGGGACGAGGAATCATGAGGGTGCCATACCTCAAACCCCATAACTCCAAAACCGAAGCCTTAATCAAAAAACAAAAAACTCATCGGCATTTATCATTTTGCTATAAAATAAAACCAACCAGAGAAAGAAATTCGAATGTTAAGATAAAAATAAAATTACTTCCGTGAAGGGTACTAAAAACCCTGATTTTGACATCTGACCTATACCTACGACCCTCATTCGAACTACACCGGTTCGAATGAGTCCAAGATCATAGAAATCGGTCGGTTAAGGGGTTCTCGAGTTATGGGCGATCACGCACACACACTGAATTTAAAAGATTTCAGCCCTGCAACACACAATCTCCACTACGTTCTGATTAAACCTTAAGTATTAATTTTTTATTTATAAATTAATTGTTAATTTAATTTCCCAAGGCTGAATTGTATGCTTATCTATGAAGATATCTTCTCTCTTGCTAACTAGCAAGAAGTACTGAGAGAGCAACCATTGAGAAGAGTTTTCCAATGAATTATGACGCTAGTGGATTTAATAATTTTACCTAAGTTCATGTAAACACCAAAGTAGTACGATCCATGATTACCCGAAGCACCTTGCTTCAAGTCCGGTCCTCTCGGTGCCAACGTTTCGCAGCTGAGACGGTGCCTCAGCCCCTTTAACAAAGCTCAAGGTAAGGCTCCAGTTGAAACGTCTCTTAGTATCTTAACAAACTAAATCACTAAACCAACATAAAGTTTGGAAACTTAAGGACCATATGTATATAAATTTTGTATCAAACTTCGCAAAGGATCCTCGAACTACAGCGGATATTGGTGGGCCAGTGCAGAATCGCCATATATGGATAGCTAAATTTGAGTTGGATCGTACCAAGTATTAATATACTTAAGCTAATCATCCATCAAAATTAAGAAGAGCTACTGTCGGGCTTGCGAGCAGGCCATTACCGAGGCAATGATCAAATCTGTGGCTGTCCCCAATTTTCACGAGGTCAACAGGGTTTAAATACTTAGCCTACTTAAGTGGTTCCTTACGGTTTGTATGTCCAAACTGTATTTCTCATGGGGAAATAATTTTACTTTTATGAAGCAATGAAGCTGTGAAGCGATGGTGCTTTTGTAGGGTAGGACCATCCGAACTGACGAATCACGAGACAACAGGGATCCCAATGCGGCAATTTAAGCACTTCCAAGTCCTCTGTCGCTTCGCAAAATAGTATAGCTATGCGATACGAATGTATGATTTCATGTCACGTTTGGGGCAATAGGGGAAGTGGTCGAAATTGGTGTGACTATGTCTCCTCAACTATCTATTGAGCAGACTATGAGATTGAGCAACGATGTTCCAGAAAATAACGAAATACTTATTCTTAAGCGATTTATTCCTAATAGAAACATAGAAAAATTTTTCGTCTTCAACAGATAATTCGGATTTTCGCACAGACAGATCCAACAGCCGTTTCGACCGCGAGGAAGTCTACTTGTGAAAAGTATCCGAAAATATATAAACTGTACATAGATTTCAGACTCGGTTCATAGCCCAATATATAAAAATGGTGGGGCAGATCTATAAATTGGAACTTTTCGAAATTGTGCCAGCATTTTTTCGTGAATATTTGCATAGATGCTGGGTACGACCGATATTTTCAATTTCTGCGGGCCGGCTGAACGGTCCTACACTAACCCAACATGTGATGCCAAGACCAGACAGGTCCTACATAGCATATCAGGATATACTCATAAACATTTGTACATAAACTTTGTTGCTTCACATCAAATGGTTAGCGACTCCGATACAACGTGCTGCATTGGCGAAACTAAAACAGAAAAGCAAAGCGCAACTGCAAAACTTAAATATGTATACGCTGGTGGATAAACATAAATCTACCTATATTTTAGGTTGAGGCGACACAGTTTCGGGTCACCAGGCTAATGAACCCGGTTGAATCCTTTCAACCTAAGGGTTCCGTTTGAAACACTTTTGTGTTATCTAACAAAATTTTAACAAAATCCCCGGAGAGAATTTTACGCAAGATTAGTTTTGGTTCTTACCAACAAATTTTTACTGTACAGATCCGTTTGGGTAAGGATGTCTGTGACCCCAGCGATTAAAACCTAAAAAATTCTCAAAACCAAAATGATCGCAGCAATCAGGACGTGCTGATTTCAAACATGTTCCTAGGAATCCTTTATTTTACCTCGGTCAGCTCAGGATCAATTTCTACCTCCTAACTCGACTCAGGGAATCCTGTAGGTTTAATCTCCGCGGGTGCCGCGCTTATTTTATGCCTCAACTCAGCACCGACGGAATATAAGATTGAGTTTGGCGAGAGAAATTAGATTGATGTCGGCATTACTTGCAGACACTGGAGACTCAAACTCTGATGTCGGACGGACAAGACAACGGAGGATATGACGAGACGGGCAAACAGATGAGGGGTGATGGCTACCGAAACAGAACTAAAGAATACTGGCTTTCCTATTTCTGACAATGGCTTGTCTCCGACTTCTTCGCCTTCCTACTCCCACACCCGCACTTACTCACCCATCCTAGGCCGTCCATCCATTTTCCAAGAGCGAAGCCACACGAAGATCGGTAAACAAAACGGCATACGTTAGCCACAAACACAGTTACAAACAATAGTAAAACGTCCCAAACACTGAAGTCAAGCTGACTCGTAGATATTAGTCGGGATGGCGACTGTCGGGTTCCTTGATTCCGGTCTCCGGCCAATCGTAGGCTATTTAATTAAGACCGTTATTTCGGTCTTTTCTTAGTTTAGCCAATTATATTTAAAATTGAGACTGCTGCCGTAAACCGGTGGCGGTCTAAACCAAGGCAAATTTCTAACATTCGTTTGGATTAAGGGCAATTAAAACGTGTTTCCGAAAAGTGCCGCGATGGTTAAATGGTTAGAGCGTTTGACTTGTAATACACTGGCCGTGTGTACGAGTGACGCTCTGACCATAAAATTGCAACAATCCTCTTGAGCAAGGGATTAAGGTACATTGTGCTCCAGCCAACCCAGCTGTGCATCCTTAACTGGTAGATAAATGAGTAGCAGCTTGCTGCGAAAATCACCGGCTTGGGGACAACGCAAGGCTCTGATTATCGCCCCATACCCCATTCGGGCCGAAAAGCGGGGTAACGGAGATCGGCACCGCTCCCAGCTGCGCTAGTTCGCGGGGGAAAAATTTTATTTTTGATTGATTCCAAAACAAACAAAGACAGGAGTGGGACATGTGAAAGGATTCCCAAATCCTTAGCCAGCAGGCCTCGGATTCCGACTCGGCTCTTCAAACCGATCATTACGACACACAAGGACACGGGGGTAAGATGAAAAAGGGGGAATCGGGCTATAGGGCGAGCCCATACAGGCTAACTATAAAAGAATCGAGGATTTGAGGGGCCCACACGGCTGGAGTTACATTCCAAGGGCCTGTGAATTACATTTTTAGATCTAGCTCAACGTGGGAAATACAGCTATGGGTAGCATGTCCTTCGGGAAGATTTACGTATTTTTTGATGGAGTACGGTACCCAAAATGGGCACAGCGGGTTCATAACGGGCTCAAATTACACCCTATTATAATTTTTATATCGACTAATATTAAGTATTTAATAACATAATTGATTATTTCTAATTTATCCCAATATCCCAATTTCGAAAAGAACGTCAGTTATTCCTTAACATATATGAGAATTTTGACCGCATTTGCATGGGACCGATCTCATTAGAAAGACAGAAGACTTTGGCCCAAGAAGTCCGACCGGCTCATACAAATTTTGAACCAATACGGTGTTATAGGCCGGAACAGCGAAGATCCTCAATTCTGAGGAATCGGAATTGACGCTTTAAAACTCGTTATTATTATTGAAGTTTTCCGCTTTCCCCAATGAAAATGAACACCCGCGAATTTGATACTTTGTATTTTGTACTTACAATTTTCAGCTTTTGTGGCAGCAGTATACATGCACACAGAATAATGTTCCTGTACATTTTATTAAATATTACATTTATATATCAAAACACGATAAAACGAACAAAAACATTACATCGGGTCCGGTACGGTACCACGAGGTATCGTACTTGACCAAGCCGACCATAAACATATTAATTATATATACATCGAATTATCAATATAACGAACAAATATATCATGCAAATTTCGCACGACCAGTATAGGTATTAATAATAATCATGAAATTATCTGCAAACGATACAATATAGGCACAAATCATATGGTATGTATACAGTCAATAGATAACCACAAAACATATATGTACGTACATATATGTGTAAATCAGGTATTCAACAATTATTCATTCGACTTCGACAATTGGTTATAGAATTATAACGATGGATCATACAGTTACAACAATAGCTCATACAATGATACCAATAGATCATACAATTGTACTTGGTTGGATGACAGTAAATATATATAATGCCAAATTCATTAGGGTCAGAAATACTCAGTCATTTACGCACGTACATATTCAATCACGGGAGGGGAACTTGGATTTGTTCAAGACTACTGATTGTGCGCTGTTTTCCAAAACAGACATAGTTTTAGGGTTCAGTAATGCTGCACATTACACTGCGGTGAGAATTAATCTATCGCGTAACGCACACGCATGTATGTACACACATTCACATACTACTCAAGCTGTTTCGTCGGAATTTACGTTGTATCTAGCTGGTCAGATCTACCTTTATTTAAATGTTCGATGTCAACTTGGTTGCCCGATGTCACCTCTCCGATAATCAAAGGTTATTACTTTTTGGTAAGATTGAGGATTCTGCTGTCTGCTTATGTTGTACCTGGAACCTAAGGGGTGCCACCTGTGGGAGGACAAATTTTATCTGGGTGTATGTACTGAGGAACCTAGGAGAAACTCGATCGAAATACCTACGGTGCACAACCCGATACTCCTCTCCGAGGAGAAACCAGTATTAAAAAGATTGTTGTTTTGACAAAATATTTTTGCACCAACATTTCCGGTATAGGCTTACAGTAATTCGGTATACCAAATCAAAGGTTACTACTTTCTGGTAAGCTTGAAGATTCTGCTGTCTGCTTATATTATACCTGAAACCTAAGTGGTGCCACCTGTGGGACGACAAATTTTATCTGGGTGTATGTACTGGGGAACCCAGGAGAAACTCGATCGAAATACCTAGAGTGCACAACCCGATACCCCCTCCGAGGAAAACCCAGTATTAAAAACATTGTTGTTTTGACAAAATATTTTTGCACCAACATTTCCGGTATATGCTTTCATTAAGTCGGCGATTAAGTTTATTTTAATGAAGCGATCGGGCTTTAATTAATAGTGGCCACAATTTCAATTTATAGTTAACGCTAAGTTATTCATAACAAAACTGAAATTTGACATATTTCGAATATCTTCGGGGTTTAGAAGGGATGCCAGAGCCAACTGGATGCCATAGATGTGGGATTATCCAAAAGCACAAACTTTCAAGTAACGTCCAAACAGCCGAGGCTAAATACCTAATTTCGGACAAAAATTTAATTTATATGAAATTTATTATTTGAATTTTGATTTCCCCAGGACAATGCACATCGTCACCGGTATCATTAAAACAACCTATTCCCTGAAAGTTCAAGATATATGCTTACATTTTATTTGTTCAAACTACGACTTAGTCCTGAAAGCAAAATATCACCAACCAAATTAATATTCTGAAATCCGGTTTGCCGATCCTAAACGTCTTGAAAACCACAAAATATGTGTGAAATAGTGGTGTTGAAAAATAGATAACCACGTACGGAAAACCTATATATAGACCATACTTGATGTCCTGGAAGCAATACTTAAGACTACATTCGGGAAATGGAGTTAGTCGACCTGAAGCGGTCCAGGAGGTGGTCCCACAAAAAAGTTATGTTGAGCAAACTCTGTATATCTCACAGGTGATTCCGGGCAGCACTATCTGGTAGCCTGTGTCACGCAATATAAACTGCAAAACAGTGATACCCGCGTTTACAGATTTGGAAAAGGACCATTAAAAACAGTTTTTGCCATTTTGATGCGAAAGATGGAGTATGAGCAATTAGAGTTCAACTAAGTGCAGATCGCCATTTTCTCTATCAAACAAAAAAATTTGTCGAAATCCACCTAGCCGAAGTTTAGCTATGAGTTACATTAAACAAGAAAATTTTGACGATAAAATGCACACTCGCTTGGTTCGCTCCGTTTTATGAAGTTGCAAAACCCAAAGTCAAATTCATAAATATAAGCAGTCCAAAAAACCAAATGAAAATTAAAAATCTATGAGTCTCAAAAATCGTAAGCCAAGAAAATGTGAAATTTTTAGGGGATACTTGGTTTTATGTGAATAAAAGAATCCCCGCCGAAAAATTAAAACGCCATATTACTCTAGTAAATGTAAATCTGTGTGTAAACACATTTTGACTGCAGACAGTAAAAAGTACCGAATCATGATGAAAAGACGAGAAAAGAACGAAAATAATTTTGAAAGCCGAAGTATTTTGGGTTTCCAAACTATGCGTTAACCTGATATAGTATCTGAAATACCTTAGTTTTGCTGGCCTAAGGCAAAAACACACACTACCATGGGCCACCGAAACAAAATATGTAGATTCAGCGACAATATTTCTTCTCAAAAGCTGATAGGAAAACATATCTGGAAAAAATATATTCTCGGCATCCGCAAATCATGGGGTCGTAGCTTGTCTACCAGTAAAATTTTGCATTACAACTGATCAATGAATGAAATCCCAGGATATCCGGACATCCCGCTTCCGCAGATATTATCCGGATATGAAATTGTGTCATGATATCCATGCCCATCACAAGAGCGAACACATAATGATTGAAAACATTTTTTCTTTGTTATACAAATAGCGTCAAAAACAGCAAGTATATACTGCGTTTGTGGCTTTAGTTTACTAGTCAATTAATCTCCAAATGAAAATCTTTTAATACAAATTACGCCACGCAAATATCCAAAGACATCAAATCTATGGTTCAGGCATGAATCATCCACCACAAGCACGAGAACTTCGGTAACTCCCTGAGCTATAATTATATATACATAACCAAAATATTTTGTGGTCCATACAAGCCATAACTAACTCACGTTCCGGGAATCACTTCTTTCGCCATAATCCTCTTCGCTAAATTCCGATTCGCACGTTGTGTCAATATGTTCCGAAACGCTTTGGTTTAACCCAAACATATTTTAGTAATAGTAAGCTTGATTAAAAGCATTAATTTTACACTGAAACGATAAATGCTGTAACATATGCGTTGAGATAATACTGTAAGATACCTATCTATCGATAGGAGCGGTAGGATCGACTGGAGGCTCGAGAAGGTAGCTGATTCCTCGCCCCTTACTCGGCTGCCAAACGCACAAGTAGTAACTAAATAATCGAGTCCCACCTGTATTCTCGCCCTGGTATTACTCACTCGACTTTACGGGGCCGAAATTTTAACGTATTACTAACCCTATTATAGTTGGTATACTAGTCGGTAGCGGAACTACATTTGTGAGCGGAGCTTGGGCTGTGGCATTACGAATGTACTCAATTTTATGTTGTTCAAATAACTACATTGCATAGGGATTTATCATTGGTAAAAATATTACATTTGAATTCTTCGACCCAAAAACCCTATAATGGTTTGATGGAAACGATTCTATTTCAATTAATAACACAAATATTGCAAAATTCTCTATTTTAGCTGCATAAGCTTAACTAATTAGCTAATTACTAATTAACCACTCAAAATTTTTTAATCCCAAATATCAGCTGTACACTCTGACATGATAGGCTTTCAAACAATAAAAAAAGTTTTTTAATCGGTTCAGTGGTTCTTGAGATCCGTCTGACCGAACGAACGAACTAACGACCGGACGGACATCGAGCTTTTTAATCCCAGACAGAAAATAACAAGCTACTCAATTAATAACTCAAATATTGACTATTGAGTGGTAAAATATCATATTTGAATTCTTCGACCCAAAAAACACTATAATGGTTTGATCGAAACGATTCTATTTCAATAAATAACACAAATATTGCGAAATTATCTATTTTAGCTGCATAATCTTAACTAATTAGCTAATTACTAATTAACCACTCAAAATTTATTAATCCCAAATATCAGATGTACACTCTGACATGATACGCTTTCCAGCAAAAAAAAGTTTTTTAAAATCGGTTCAGTGGTTCTTGAGATCCGTCGGACCGAACCAACGAGCGAACGAACGAACGGACGGACATCGACCTTTTTACTCCCATACAGAAAATAAAAACGCTTCGCTCGGCTGCGCCGAGCTCCGCTCAACTATCGCTTCTATTAAAATTACTGCCACTTCCCCGATATTTTTGGGAAAGTTAATATTACTAAAATAACTAACAGTTTTTATTAAATACTTAGGTGTGAAGCGTTCCTACGTAGCAGCTTCGTTCTTTATGCTACTGATCTAACCCGATGCTCTAACCCAATAATTCCAACACAGATACTAAACGCAATTCTTTTTGCGAGACCAGGTTACAACTCTAACACGGATAAGCTCGAACTAGATAAAAGAAATCGTAACGCTATTCAGACGGTGTCCTTCAAGCTACATAGGCTGATCTAATAAACCACGCTGATCGCTCAATAACACATCCACAGCCGCCTAGGTAATCCATTCAGTTAAAACACTAAATTAATGAAAGCTTGAATAATTCACCGCGCTCCAAACTACAACTAAAGATTAAAACTGAAACAAAATCAAACTAGACATATATAGCTAGTGAGTGAAACGAACCGAAAATATGCAAATTAGGAGTAAGAAATAAATAAAATTTATAAAATTTTTAATTTTTGAAAACCCAATATTTTAGGGAAAATATAATAAAGGAATTTGTGAAAAAGAATTTTTTGACCCGAAAAAGTACAATTTTGGCCCCCGGACTCCAGATAGCCTACTAGACCCTCAATAGCTAATTAACGAAACGAAAGAAGATTATGCAATTAGGCGTAATCTAAAATGAAAACAACAAAACAAAATAAGGACAAGGACGCAGAAGCGAGGGATGGTATATACTATGTGAAAATGTGAAAAACCCGAAATTTTGGTTGGGAAGGGGGAATTAAGGTTTTGGACCTTTGGTAGCCTACCGGATCCCCGACGAGACAATGTTATATTTTTATGCTTTGATGTGAGTGGACTGTACTTTTTATTACGACGGCTATCGGATTATAAAATGGGACGGGATTCGTCACTCGAGGATGTGGAGTTCGTACGCGTGTCCAGTAGTATGCCGGTGGAAATTTGAATATCCTTTCTTGGCGCGCGTTTAGCTTTATTACTCGGTGCCTTAGTTTATATGGTGTTGCTGCGCCACTAGCTCGAATTGTTCGGTATTTGATTCCAATATGAAGTCAAAACAGCCAAAGTTAGTATAATACACCAGTAACGGATTGAACACCATTTAATTCCAAGCCACTTATTGCACTACTGACTAAGCCACCTATATCTTGTGGTTTCTGAATATTTTATGACAGTTTTAGCCACTCGTTTCGTAAAAGCACCGTTGTGATTTCACTTAGATCTGAATTCGTTTCCTTATAATTTCCGTTGAGCGAGACTTGCTTTTTATATTTTTCTAGGACTCAGGGTTGATCGCACTATTATTCTGGATAATTATTTTCTACTTGAAGTTAGGTTAAGTACTAGTTCTTCTTGTGAGGTTTATACGAAGCCTTCTGCCGTACGTTTATTTGATTATCTTAACCTTTTCCTTAGATTTACACAAATAGTTCCTATTGTTTTCCTCTTGTGAGGTCGCACGTAGCCTTCCGGACGGCTAGACATGTACGTTTATTTGATTACCTTATCCTAGGGTCTTAGATTTACACTGGTACTCCCTTATTTTAACGTTACCACTTCCGGACGGCTAGCTAGGCGCGTGTTATAATTAATACTTCGTTATGGTTAAAATACGCTAGTGATCTCTCCGGTTATATTTGGGAAAAATTAACAACCATAAAATAAATTATTAACTTTATTAACTTGGTAAATACCTATTTGTGCAGCATACATGTGACTCAACGTTAATTTTTATAAGACTCCGTGCTAGGATTTGCCAGGAATTGTTTGCTATTCCACTGAACCAGGAGTCTATTCCAGGTATTCACTTACAAGATCCTTGGCCGGACTTGAAACCAGTCGAAAACCATAAAATAAAACAGTTCGTTAAGCATGAAAGCCACTGACTAAGTGATAGTTCTTAAAAGCTTCGAAGCACTAACAATAATTCAAATTCAGAACATAAGCATAGCCATGTAACCTTTCGATCAAAGTTAACCAAATATAAATAGAAATAACCCGGATGTTGCTTGGTTTATGAAAAGAAAACAATATCCGGTCGTGCTGGTAAAGTCGCGTTTTGTTAAACTGAAAAAGCTTAGGAGAGGCGTAAGACATCCTAACTCCAGCTCGAAGTAAACTAGACTGATTAAAATTAGAAAATTGTGCTAACATTGAGTTAGCTAAACAAAAAAGGAAGTGCTAATTATGCAATTAGAAAAAAACAATGAAGAAAAGCTGAAACAAAAGAAAAACTAAAACCATGGTCCAAGAAGGGAGGGAATGGCATTATAGAGAAATCGGTGACCATCCCGGGGTCTTTAGGAATTTTTTGGGATTTTAGGCGGGTTTGGACCGGGAACCCCCTGGTAGCCTGGTAAACCCCTAACATCCCGGTTTGTTGGTTGAGCATCTTACACTGATGCTTGCCCAAACTAAATATGGTAGTGACCTCAAGAGGCTGGCGGGCGTAGTTTCAGTGGTCAACCCCTTCACACCACGAGCCGAGGCCCTTAACTTTGCCTCTTGAGCCCACTACCGTATTTGTTTTTATTACCCGGTTTTGCATTGGTGACCCGTTTCCTTACCTTCGTACCATTTACGCCCTCTTTCGACTATGCGTCTTCCACTGATGTTTTTTCTTTCCAACTTATTTCTTTCATTAACCGGGCCCCAATACTTCCCGATTTTCTATTTCTTCTGTTCATATGCATCCCTATTTTATATCTTCTTATCTTTCATCATTTGGCATGGGGGCGTCTTCGGATTTGGGAACCCCCTCCAAGGATTTGGGAACCCCCCTCCAAAATAAAAATTTTCCTGAAAATAATTGATTAAACACATATACATACAGGTTATAAAAAATATCACTATAATTGTCACATGGGAGTGTCTTCGGATTTGGGAACCCCCTCCCAAATAAAAATTTTCCTGAAAATAATTGATTAAACACATATACATACAATTTATAAAAAATATCACTATAATTTACAATTTTGTTTTATTGCTGGTTTTTCCGGTTTACTAATTTTTATGCTTCTTCTACCAAGTCAATTTCTTTGTTTCGATCTTCAATATTGTTGGCGTACCGCTTTCGTTGTTACCGGTTTCGATTCTTTTCGTTATTGGACGATTGGACTTTCGTTGGATCATTTGGTTTCGCCGGTTTTGCCGTTAATTACCGGTATCATTGCTATGTATCGACATCGTCGTTTCTTGTTCTCGCCATTTGTAATCGTTATCGATGCCGTTGTTGATTATTGACGTGATTGTTACTTCCCAGTTTTGATATGATTACCAACCGGTTCAGTTGGTTTTTAAACCGGTTACATTTGCCTGTTCAATTTTGTACCGATTGATCCGTTGAGTCATTATTTTAGTTCGTCGGATCGACCATTGTTGTTGGTTCGTCCCGATCATGACGGACCGGTTGAGCCGGTTTTCTTTTGGTTTATTTTGTCTCTGTTTATGCCTGTTATAGGCCACTATTAGATCGATTCTTCTTGAGGTTCGATCTTATTTGCTTCATAGTTTAGTTGTTCGATTACGATTTGGTTCAGGGTTCCAATATTTCCGGACAGTTAACACCGGTCCTTATAATTCCAGAACAAGGTAAGGAAGTGCGTCCGGACGGTTCGCTGTCCTCCTCTTGTTCCTTCACTATCGTTGTTCCAGTATCGGATATTCCTTCCATGGAGTTTGCGTATCCAAGGAATTCCGTTTCGCCTCATTGATCGCTTTAAGAACTTGCTCTTTGTTATTTGCCATCAATCGTCGAATCGATCTTTTTGCTTCTTTGTATTGTTCCTCCGTGATAGCTTTCCCATTATGCGTTTTTCCTTTCACGAAGCTGAACGCTATTCCGTTGTTGGCCCACATTTCAATATCTTGGAATCAGGGAATAACCGGAACCGGAACCGGAACCTGGTCTTCGAAATTTATATATAGTAAAACATATGAGGGATGAAATGAAGGTATAGTGGATTTAAAATGCATTAAAAATAACTTTTACATTAAACTTAATGTATTGCGATGGTATTATTGCCTTTCTGAAACTTTAAAGAGCCTGAGGAAGCTAATAATGTTTATTTATCGATCACATATGTCCGTTTTTGGACATTCAGAGCAAAAAATGTCTTCCACTATACACCATTGCGTATACTGCGTCAAATCGAATGTGCTTACAAAGTTTGGAGCGTAGAATACACACTTTCGCTCAGTCTCCAGTCGCCTCCCTTTACTGCACATACGTTTGTTGCATGTTCTTCTGTAGGAAACTTAAAATTATTGGTTTATATGATTCTAAGAGAAAATGATAGATAGAAGATAATTTTCTGATCAGTGGTCAGAGACACTGTTTAGGCTAGCGTTGGACAAACAGTGCCCGTTAGTTAGATCATAATGATAATAACTTTCTAATCAGAATGCTACAAATGAGACACACTGTGATGGTGCTCGCACAGTTTCAATAAATACAGTTCATTGCCAAGAAATCAGTTTCTAGCTGCGTTGCAGATAACGTTAGTTTACTTCAATTTAGACTGATTTACCAGGTTCACAAGCGCACTGGCGGGTGCTTGACGCAATTTATGTTAGCCAAGCATACCCTAAGCACTTCTGCGTAAGCCATACTCTGTTACCGAGTTGGACCGGTTTAATTGAAACTGTATCCCATTAGACTTCTGCATGTGTAAAATAGCTACCACAAGCATCGACCTGGCTTTGATTTAACAAACTCCTGCAGGTTATTATGAAAAATTCCTGATCAAATTATTGGCCCTAGTTACGTTTCACACGGCAAATTGGTTAGTTAATCTTTTCTTTTGTTTGGTTGTATTGGAGCTTGATCATTGTATAATATATATTACATATGTTTGGATTACAGGATGAAGTAAAAAACGTGGAAAATTTCAAACAAAAATTTTAAACCGGAATTCCGGTTCCGGTATGGTTTTTGCCCTTTGCCGGAACCGCAACCGGAACACGATTTTCGCCGGAACCGGAACCGGAATTCCGGTTACTCCCTGCTTGGAATATCCTCGATGTAATTTTCCCCATTATCTTGAGTCCATCTGCTCTTTGGCTACTTGTGGTACGCGTTATTACATTTTGCATTTGACTTTCCATAATGTCTATGTAATGCAACTGTATAGCCATTATTTCCGGTAGGTGTTTGACTTGGCTCAATTTGTTCTTCATTCCGTTTGTGGGCCACTCGTGATTAATGTTTATGTATTGTCGTACTGCTTGTTCGTATTCTTGTTCCGTTTTCCCAAGTTCTCGATATTTTGTACGAATTTTTGTTTCGTTACTTCGTAATGCCGTTAACATTTGTACGGTCTTTTCTTCCCTTGTTGTTGTTTGATCTTGTAGGATCGTTATCCATTGTTGTTACACTCCATCCACGATCTTGTCCATATTTCTTTCTGGTATTATTTCTATTTGGGACGTGTTTATCTGTGTTTTAAAGTAACACAGTTCACTCCATAATTGATGTCCGCTCACTTCCAGTTCATAATGAAGTATTTCATTTCAGCAAATTACTTCATTATCTGGGTGTATTTGAGGGATATCATTCGGTATTTATGGAAATTGTGTTCCGGTTGCTTTATCGCAACGTTCCGTTCTTGCAATCCGTATTCCTTTTTCCACTTTTGATCTTTGTTCTGCTGAATGCTTTGCGTTTGTCGATTCGCCGTCTTGTGGTTCATTAATTTGTGCATGTATCATTAATGCATCTTCTTTTGCTCTCGTTAATTCCGTTTGGGCCTGGTATAGATGTTTTTGCGCGTTTTTCTTTGCTTTTTCATGAGCTTCCTCTCGTTGTTGGGACAATACTAGCATTTCCAGTGCATTCTTTTCTTGTTGTATCGCCTGGAATACTTTTTCGTTTTCTCCAATGATTCCGTATAACCTTTGGATTTCTTCCTGGGCTTTATCATGCGCCAGGTTCCATGCGACAATTACATTATTTCCTTCTTGTACTTGTCCCCATAGTTCTTTTACTTGTTCTTTTGATGATTGTATTTCTTGGTTTTGGTCGTTATTTCCTTTTTCCTGTGTACCGACCATTCCCGGTATTGTCGCATATCATTCGTATGATTTTTTACCGAATCTCGTTGTCGGCGTCCCAACTTGTACTTCTCTTTCCATACTTTTCTTCTGCTGCTATTGTTTTATTTATTTCGTCCAGTTTTTCGTTAATTACTTTCGGTATAGCTCTTATTTGTGCTATCGCATGTTGTTTCAGTGTTTTGATGCTCGATTCGTATATAGCGAATTTCTTTACTGGATCCGCTAAACCAACCTTTCGTCAATCGTTGTTGGTTCTACTATAATTGACTATTGGATTGATTCGGTAGATATCTTTCGTTGTTGTTCGGCTAATTGTGGTTGTGCGTCTTTTCTGTGTTTCTAATGTTCTAATGTCTGTTCACTTTCGACCCAAGTGGAGTGATATCGAACGTCATCTACTGGATTAGCTGTGATTGTTACGGATCCTATTATACGCACTGAATCGTCCGACACAGGTTCCGGTGTACGAACTGCAGGTGGTGTCGCAGCAGTTGACGAGGCGTTGGACGCTGCGTCTTCGTCACGCAAAACCATGCGATCCAAACGCTGTAACACAGCCGGACAGGTAAAAACACACGCTCCGCTGTAATGTTCATCATACGCTATCATTATGCTTTCGCGAATGTCACGTAGAGTCACGCCGCCAGTCTCCCACTGAATAGCTTGCTGATTCATTTCTTCGTCAAACATATCCTCACGTCGTTCCTCAAGTTCCGTTTCATCTCCAGGACCGGCGACGACATCTTGGTGTCGACGCATGCGTGAACGGCGCCGACTGCGTTTAACTCGTCGCAGTTTCTCTGCTTCGTACCGCGCATTAAACTCATCCATACCATCTGGCAAGTAATCGCGATTATAGCGCATTTCTGAGTTTGGAATTTCAGCCATCTGCGTATGATCCAGATCAATACCATCCAAACGCATATTTTGGACATGTTGTCGATTGAGTTGCTCCGGCGTTGCTGTAAACAATCGGTCAGTATCACGCTGTAGGTCACCTTCAAGGTCAATAACAAAAGCAGGTTCGCCATTATCTTGCTCGTTAATTTGAAATAAACTGCTGTGCTCTTCCACATTCCATCGGCCTTTTCGGTGCCACTTTTTCGGTGATACTTTCCTGATACCCACGATTTGATACGGCGCCGGGATTAACCCGCGCCTTTAAACGACGTGCATCGGTTGTAAACGCTCGGAAAAAGCGTGGAATTTGTTCGATGAAGTGCCATAAACGATTGACATCGTGGCGATCCATCGGCGGTGGTGTACTGCGCCGATGTGCGATAAACAGTGCTCCATCAATGAACATGGCATCATGAGCGCTGTATCGAACGAACCGTCGATAATCTTCGAAATTGAGCACCCAATCACCAGGACCTACCTGTCGCACACGGATTCCCCCTAATAACTCTGTACCGTACGACGTTGGGTCTTGTCGAATACGCCCGGTTAACAAAAAGAAAAATCGTCGTAAACTATACGGACGCCCTACGGCTGCCTGCAAATCCATCAAATTAACGTATGGAAACGGCCGGTTGTATCGTAGATACCGCATATTCCAGAATCCAGCATCGTTATTCATCGCCCACCAGATTTTGAGTCGTTCGTCCGACGCGATACACGCGTATAACGCTGCGGGCATATCTGGACCAAGCGCCATCAGATCAAAAATGATGACTACTCCTTCGATCTTAGCCACTTGCAGAGTAGCAGCTGCAGTACGTGGCCAACCTTCGGCATAAGCCAACCATTTTGGATCGACTCATAGTCGCGCATTACGTGGTAACCATCGCCAACAGACATTATACGGATCCTTCTCATGCGTGTCCACATATTTTTCCCTTGGTTCCCGGAACTGCTATTGCTGACGATAGCTAATGTTCACACCCCCCATATCGCGCGCTATTAAATTGGTGGCTGATCGTTCCATAATGCCTATCGCCGACTCAATCTGGGAAGAGGAAAACTATACTTCTTAGTTACACCATTCAACATGCGATAATCGATACAGATTCGCATATCCCAGTCTTTTTCCTGACAAAGAGAACAGGAGACGTCCAAGGACTCACTGATGGCTGAATCGCATTATCGTCCAGCATAGCCTGAACTTGTTTAAAATTTTTCTCCCGATGCACGTAAGGTGCGCGTCGCATTTGTTGTTGAATAGGTTTAGTGTCCCTTGCATCGATAGGATGTCGGAGAACGTGCGTTCGACTCAAAGGTGTAGAACTCCAGAAAACATCACTGTTACGTTCCAACAACTGCGCCAACATCCGAATTTCGGTTTTGGCAGCAACAGCTTCCTTTAAAGACACACCATCGGGGAAGTCAGCTTCTTTATCCTGCGTTATTTCTGCAGCTTCGGTATAGCCGTTTAGCTTCTTGTTGCTGAATCTGAGTTTTGTTGGTAACTACTTTGGAGTAGTCGACATTCGTTGTCGCCAGTGTTTCTGTCGACGTGACAGCAACCGTGTCCACTATTTCCGTAATGTGGGACATAGTATCGTCCCCTTTCAGTATATATGTACGTTGCTCTAAATTTGTAACTGGTACCAAAACCATTCCTTCCCGTTCTTCGACAACAGCATTAGGGCATAGTATGGGTCGTTCAAATCCAATATTCACATCCGTTTCCACTATTACACTTTGTCCATTGTAATCGGTTGTGTTGATATTACGCGGTACCAACTTCGTACTTTCCGGTGGAATATCGGTATCAACGGATACTCTACAAACATGGAAAGCACCCACTGGAACTTCAGTCAGTTTCTCAGACTAGGATTTTTTCTGTGCCAGGTTCTTCCGATGTTATCTCTTTACGTCGGATCAACGACCACGATGCGCATCGTCAACCAGAATGCGCATTTTCTGGTAAGCTATTGTGGTTTGGAATTTTCGTAACATGTCATCACCGATGACAATAGCAACTGGCATATCAGGTACGACGTGAATTTGCACGTACTGAGACTGTTCCCCGAAATGTACGAGTGCTTCGAACCGTCCCAGGGTCTTACTAGCTGTAGAACCATCAAAACCAAACACTTGTATTACTTCGGAATTTAGCTTATATCGACTAAAACCTTCTTCATAGACTTCCTGAAGCATTATTGTCATTTGCGCTCCAGTGTCCACTAGTCCCCGTAATTTGTACGAATCGATCTTCACGTCAACATAAAAACATGATTTAGTCGGACGAGCCAACATCTCTACCTGAGCTATCGAAACTTGCATGTCATTTTGCAGTTCCGAATTTTCTTCAAACGTTGGCTCAGAAACTTTTTCCATCAGTACTTGACGACGTAGACTCTTGGGCGACACTATTCGCGGTGGCGAACTCGAGAACCCAGAACCATTCACCTTTCTATCCGGCTTTTTCACATCACACGATTTCAAATGTGACAAAATATCACTCATCTGACGAGTCAAAATGTCTAAGGTCGCTGACTGCACGGCTTTCGATTCATGACGACACCGATTATCCCCAGTTAATTGTTTTTCCACATTTACTGACCGCTGACGACAATCCCGAGCAAAATGATCCGGTTTCCACACAGCAAACACTTCCACAGTTCTTCAGGCGCCATGGGTTCAGCATTATACGACGAACATTGCACCGGTGATTATTGAGAAATAACTTCTCTCACTACACCGCGTTATTGTTGACAATGGCGTGCGTCACGATATGGACACCGCGCGCGAACATGCCCTATGGCACCACAATCATAACATACAATTGACGATGTGGAAGCTCGTTCAGTTGCTCGGGTATTTCTCACATCATTACTTCGATTTCCGTCACTTGAACGCATTGAAACTTGTCGACCATCGTTCCTTCGTGGTACCGCAGCATTATTAACATTCGCATTCGGACTTGGTTTCAAAATCGTTGAAATCTGCTAGTCGGTTGCGATGAAATTCCATCATCGTCGGTTCCAGACAATAACTCTTCTGTGCGTTCAATGTGTACAGCTCGTAATTCGTCAAAAGACCATTGGTCACCTTGGATTAGGCGCGAACGTAACACACGTCGCATACCTCGCAAAAACGTATTGCGCAACGAGTTGGCGGCATGTTCATCACTAAGTTCCAACGGGACAATCCGTTTGCGCCACTGCTACTCTAGCTCCTCAGCAAAATCTGCTACGGAATTCTGACACATTTGTTGGAACCGCTGAACTTCATACACTAATTCCCGACTTTTGTCAAACCGTTCGTGTAATTGGTAAACCAAATCTTCATACGTCGTCGGTGCCTCTGGACCAGTCATCATCACTTCAATAAAGCTTCGAGCGGCATCTTTCAATTTCTTACGCAATGTACGAAACTTATCACTGGAGCTATCTACACCCGCCAAATCGAACTCGGTTTCCAACCGACCAAAATACGTGGCAAAATCCGAATTACCATCGTACCTTGCAATATTGAGATTCTTTGGGAGGCGGCACACTAACCACAATAGGAGCCACCGCAGGAACCACCGCATCAGGCGTAGAATTAACGTCATCGGCAGTAGTTTATGTACATGCTAATGTAGTTGTAGCTGCACGAGTACTGGTACTAGCCGACACTACGGTCGGTACTACTGGGACTAACCTAACCGGAACTGACACAGGTGCACATGAGGACACTACAACCGGTGCCGACGGAATCCTAGTAGATATACTGACGGGATGTCAACCAATGAAGCCGGTACAGTTGGCAATGGCGCCGCCGTTTGAGGTACTTCATCCCTAACTGGGTCTGTTACCGGAAAAGTAGGCTCGAAATCTAAACGTACTTTCGGTCTAATATCGGCTCCTACAACTGTAGCTTCCATGTAAACAGAACCTTCCATTCAGATATCAGAAGTTCGAGTAGACACAGGTTCCATGCCTATCAGATCTCGCAACTTATTAAGATTAAGCCGCATCTCACTCATTTGCTCATGCAAATCATTATTCTGACGCATAACAAGATTTTGGAGTAAACGCTCACGTTCAATTGTATCTAATTCTACCCGTTTCTCGCGAGCAATAGTATCTCCTACGGTATCACGTACCAAATTAGTCATTTCATCATATTTTCAATTAGAGTCTCGCGCCAAGTTGGTGATTTCATCGTATTTGCGACTAGAATCGAGTAAGCTTGCCTGCACTTGACGCAACGTCGCTTCCAACGGGGTCAACGTAGCGTCACTCCTAGATGTAGTCGGATCATTAGTTGCTGTAGGCAACGGCGTACTGGCACTGTCTATCCCAATAGACCATTGGGCCGTATCATCCGGAGGTAATAAGGCGGCCGTATTATCCATGACGTAAAATTACGTAACACTATTTACAGCTACGACGCTCACCAATTCGTGCTGTAGCGCGCAAACATAACACTAGGAAAATGTAGACGTATACCGCCACTAACCACAAACCAATCCAGCAAGATTTCACAGGATCGGCAGCGCCCCGTCATGGCCACCATGTCGGAGCTAAATTTCTTTTGCTGCGGTGTAGCTCAGTGCTTACGCGTCACTCCGACCCCCAGCAACTAATATAATATACAAGATATACAGTTTATTTACAACTTGGCCACCAGTCAATCCTATAC